>JAOVYW010001661.1:5962-15979 GCA_025775045.1 Hiodon tergisus | reverse complement strand
ATATATATAAATGCTCAGCCTTTTCACCTACAAGTGGAAAGGAAGGTTGAGTATGTACAATAGAACTCTTGACTGCAGCCATAATCTGAATTCCAGGTACCTCAAACTGACCACATACAAACATTGCATTGTGGGAAACCAGAATGAAGCTGTGAAGCGGTGCACAAACGTTGTGGCTAACCAGCTGATCTACATCAAATACAATACAATAGTACCATATTTTTGTTTATGAACTTTATTTATAAATAATTTATAAACTTTGTTTATTACCGGGTAACGTCAACGTCAACGGAAATTATCAACTTCTCAATGGCTCAATTTTTTTTCAAGATTGGACGCCGTCTACTTACTTTACTGAGGGAAATAACTGTACGTGAAGTGGAGCTCATTGTGAAAGAAGTTGGCTTCTGACATTGACATCGGACAAGTCGAAGGCAAGAGTCTTCAAGAGCCCTGTTAGTTAAGGACTTCTTCCTTTGGCTCAGCAAGCTAATTATTAATTATGTGAGACACTGATAGGGACCTGGGTTTGATTAATTTAATAAGTTAATAAAAAACACTATCATTGCTATCATTGCATCAAATATCTTTGCATTCGGCCCAAAATCTAACACTAATTCAGAACAGATAGATTTAACTTCAAATTGCATTGATTTTTCATGATGCCTTCTGAATAAGAGTCTGAATGACAGAGCGGGAAAAAAAAAATAGAACTGCCCTAAAACCTTTAAAACCCTTGTCTAAATAAACTTTTCACGTTTTCATTGATCTTTTTCTTTATTGTTAGACACAAAAATTGTCCATTGGATATGGTTTAATCGAGCGAAGAAAAATATATTTGATCATCTCAGCTAAGGGACAGTGTCACCTGTTATTAAGTAACACCCATTACTCAGTTTTAAAATGTTCGCTTTACAAACTTTTTCGCCCCAAGAACATTAACCAGTTTCTGCTGGAATTAGATATTTAAAAAAAAAAACTTTAAAAACGTCTTTATTTTGAATATGAGATTTGGACGAGCACCACCAAAAACATATCCTTCTGAGGCTCACTGCCTTGATCAGCCGGTTACAAAGCAATGTCCCGATGCTTGTTGACGCTCATAAAATACTGCTCTCCATTCATGATTTAATCCCATCTTGATGTAAAAAAATTGTACAAATAACACATAATATGATATTCGTTCATATTCTCAGTATTCTTTCAGTTAAGTAATTCATATTATACTTCACAGTATGTTGACATATGCACGCACAGGCTCAAAGTTAGTTTTTCTGAAGCTATACTTAACTTTGACATCACATCAGTAAAATTAAGATTGTACTTTAAGAATTAAGAATACTTCTGTATTAAAGGCACCTGTAGATTCTTATCTCTTCACAATTTTATTTAAATTTATTGTTCCTGCTTTTAACTAAAAATACATTTTATTGGTTTAATTTTATAATATGACTAATTTTCAGTTTTATTTTCAGAATTGGCTTAATTTTCATAAATAAAATTAATGATGAAAAATCTTCTTTTCCTTAAGCCTGCTTGCTGAAATTTGTGATTGCTGAGATTTGTTTTTGTCATTTTGAGAGCAGCTCATATATCAGGACTATTATATTACCTATGTATATCGTCTCACTGTGGGTATGTGACACAATGCGAGTTCTCATTTATTTTTTAATAAATTAAAGTAATAGTTTCTAAATCTTTATCCACTGACATCAGTTAAAGCAGACCTGGGCACTCCATCAAGAACAGATAACGTTGTCTGGTAATATTGTATGGCAATGGACATGTGTGTTCTAAAATAATCGCTCTCCTTCTCACAACAGTGTAAAATTTGGTGAAGGGTAATTAGGGAAAACTAACCATCCCCTGCCTGGATGAAAAGGAATGTTCAATTTTTCTTGTTTTTTTTTTTACTCCCTGGGATTTCTGCAGCCAATAAGAATGTGAAATCCCTATTTGGTGCTGTTTCCACGCCGTGATCTTGTGCTCAGCAATCTTGTGAGAGAAAAATGAAAGCACTCACAATATTATTGATGTACATGCGATTAGTTTGCTATCAAAAGATTCAGAAAAGCCTTGGAAGCTACGTGCATTACAAAGAGCTCTGTCTGTGGAGCTGAACCCACAGTGTACTCTCTCGCTCTCTGCAGTAAATAATTTAATGTAGCTAATTCTTGGTTGAATAATTAAATGTACATGGACATAAACTGTCTGTACAATGTTGCGATTTCAGTATTATTACAGCATACTCAGCAGCAGAAGGTTCTTCTGCAAAACATGATGCAAATTTTAATAAATAAACCAGAAATTTACCCAGCGCACAACTTTGATTTATTTGTAAACAGTTGCATTTCCAAAAAATCTAAAACTACTACAGTACATACTACAAAAAAACATATATACATATATTATATATTATATACTCAATTCATGATATTAAATTAATATGTTGAGTGAAGCATGCATTCCAAACATTGATGTGATGAATTATATTATATATTAAATCATACCCTCAGTGATTACTTGTCTATTAATGGAAACTAACATTTATGGGGAAAATGCATTTATTTACAGCATTTACAGAAATTACACACACAAAATGTCCCGGACAAGTGTTCATCACACTGTCATCCTAAGGCTGAAGCCACTACCAGTCACTTGTTCAGAGACTGAAGAGCATTATACTCAGATACCACCTACGTGGAGGTTCAGCCACGTTATTAATTCCCCTCAAAATTGAGAGTCAATGCAAATATTTAAATATTTAAGGTTAACTGAAAATGAATTTTCACTTGGGGTCCACAACTTTCTTATGTTTTTTTGTTTTAGTATTCCATTTTGTTTACGTTCACTACTCTGGAGTTCGGTAGACAGGTCGATTGTAATGGAGCTCTGTATCCTCAATAGCTGAATGTAAATTCACTGACGAGATTACTGAATGTATCCAGAAGAGCGAGTGAAAATTCTAATTATATATCTTATACTATAAAGATCATGAAAAAGAACATATACAGTATAAATAACTGTAACTATATATTTATACAATTGTAACAAACTGAATGAGACTTCATTGCTCTCTGGGATGAGGTAGGACATACAGTTCAAATAAAAATATAAATGTTTTGTGTGTAGGTTTTCGATATAAATGTGGTCAATGATGTGCCTTAAGGTGTTTAGGGTCTTATTTTCATGTATCTGATTCATTGTTTCGGTTTTCTTAACGTTTTGTTCAATGCACGATGGCTTTTGATGAGAGTTTGCGATGCTGGTTAATTGCTCACAATTTAAAAAAAAAAAAATGTTTTTTTGGTCCCCCGTTATTTCACAAGGAATTAGTCTCGTCTTTTAATCCCAGGAAACTTTTTGCCACCTCTATTGTGACGCGATGGCTTTGTCTGGCCCTAGGTCTGATAACCGAGAAAAGTAATTAAATGAGTAGACTCATATGGTGCGTAGACAAATAGTGGGACACGATTCCCTATAATGACAATGGAGTTTGTCCTTAGATTGACTGGCTCTTAAGTGAAACGTCTTTTATAATTTTTGTCTTCTTTGGATCACTTAATCAAATTTAGAGGTTAATTTATGTGAGGTTTTCATCCTAGAGCGGGTAGAGAGGTGGACACACCACATGACAGGCAGACATTGAGACATTTGGTCAATTCTGGACCTCAGCAGGGTGAATGCAGGCCATGCCTGCTGTGAAGGGAATTCTGGGAGATTGAGTCACTAGCATGGTAATGACAGACAGTGCAAAGAATGTCTTGCTGACAGCAGCAGTGATCTCAGTCATCCATGGAACTGGCGATAGTTGAGAAGCTGCATCCTGCCAGTTCAGGAAGGGAGGTATCTACTTGGCAGACAGAGGCATGGATCTGGTCCCTCTGGAGGAGCGAGACCATTGACTGGAAAGCTCTTTCTGTGTATGTGAATTGCAATGATTCTGCTGGTAGGGTCCCCTGTAGAGAGTAGAGAGTACGTGTGTGTGCGCATATATAAAAACGACTATGCCTCCAGGAGGTAGATGTCTTGGCACAAAATTAAAACCTAGCACCAGTGCAGGGCAGTGTGCCAGTTAAAGATCACTCTTTTCATCATTTCTTTGGAGGTTTGGGGCGTCAGTTACCTCAGATGTGTTCCTTAGTCCATCCTCTGCATTTTCCCCATGTTCTTGTTACACACTTCCAAAGTTAAATTAAGCTCATTATAGGTATATGTTAACCAAGGTGAAGTGTCTACCCAATGTAGGGACCTCTTGGTCCAGCAGGTGGAGACACATTGACTTTATGTCCCTTTCATTAATGTCCTGGACCCTCAAAGTGCCACAATACCTGTAACTGTCTACTTCAGTTAATAATACCTGTAACTGTCTACACAATTTTGTGCTGTTATCTGACAGCTAGAATATATAATTTGTAACTTAGTATGCTTAGTAGGCCAGAGTCTATCAGTATTTGCCATTAAAATTAAACTAAAGCATTAATCTTTTGATTTTACAAAAGTGTAATTACACAACTGTTGTGTTGTTAACTTTTTTCCTGTTGAATAATATTGGAAGATTGGCAATTTTTTTAAAGTACCACTATTACAATACATGGATAGCATTAATCTAGTATAGGATGAGGGGTTAATGTCACAAAAATCAATGCATTATTATTGCATCGATTAAAATGCCACTGAATTAAATTACAAATTAAATATAATATACATATAATACTTAATTGAATAAAATGCAATTACATTTGAATATTCATTGATTAGTGAAAACATGATTTAAAAAATTGATTTAAATAAATTGATTGATTTAAAAATAATAAAATAATTAAAACCGAAAAATCAAATGAAATAACTTATACTCCTTACATCTATTGGTCTTGAAATTTGGTTCACATGCAATAATTTGATGCCTTGCCATCCATCCTCCACCCTTTTTATCAATTCAGTGCTCTGCAATTCAATCTGGCATCACTTTTATCAAACAAGACGACTTTCATCAATTTTAGTCACACATGCACAATGTGTCTATCATAGGACCTGCCAAAACCAAAGTTTTCTCGGCCCAACTATACTTTCACAGGTGGGAATCAAACCAAATCTTTCATTTCTATCCTTTCAAATCTGCACTCCCAGTGAACTTAGCTAGCCATTTGTTCAAGTCAGAAGCCAGAATTCGTCTTAGTCATCACTTTGAAAAGGCCCTTTACTACCAATTGAAATTCCTCGTGTGGATTGTGCATATGTCCATTAAATCTGTGTACATCTGTACATGTTTACATTAGGGCCTGTTATCCTAATCTTTGCCTAAAGATGCTACGATCCACCTAATGCTCTCCCATTAGTCAAAAGGATGTATTCAGCTCTTTGAGCGATGGTGTGTATTTAAGAATCCATTACAAATTCCAAAGGCAATACACAACTGGAAGTGGAGTTTAATCTGCAGTAAACTAAAAAAGTAGAAACAGGAAGAGAAGTTAATCAGTGGGCGCTCATAGTGTAATGCAATGAGTGACTTTTATCAAGATTATTGTATATGTAATAAAATGAAATGGAAGTCGAAAGAGATTCCTATGAAAAAATTTGCTCAATATGACACCAGATAGGTAATATTTTGGGATTTTAAAAAAAATTCATTTAAGGACTGCATTTTCTGTTTTTGTTGATAACTAAATGGACCACAACTCAGCCTCCATTGACGTTGTCTGTCAGGGACACTCTGGTAGTTACATTAACCACAGAGTCGGCAATTGCATTCACAGAAGAGGCGGGGTCGACGGAGGTTAGTTAGCTAACCCCAAATCAGAAAACACGATTTTTCAGATTATGCATCTTGTGTCTAGGACAGAGGGTAGGGGCAGAGAGTGCAAAGGGGTGGGTCAGGAAGAACAATAGGGGGAGGGGGAGCTGGTGGTTTAGTGGTTAAGGTGACAGGCTTGTAACCACAAGGTTGCTGGTTTATGTCCCACCCCAGCTGTTGAGCAAGGTACTTAACGTGAATTGCTTAAGTAAAATATCCAGCTGTATAAGTGGATGTATGTAGAAATTGTAAACTGTTTAAGTCGCTTTGGATAAAAGCGTCTGCTAAGCAACTAAAATGTCAAATGTAAATGTAGGGGTAGGATAATTAGGATGCAGGAAAGTAACTGAGTCAACAGGCAAAGAGAGGGTGAGCTGGGTGCCAGATTCAGTAATCTGTAAATGAGAGGATTAGAAAGGGATTGTTTGGATTACACGAGAACCAAGTCGGAGAATAATTTTGCGTCTAAAGTTTTCCTGCTAGTTAAGGAGGTCTGTTTAGCCTTTTCTGTTTAACAAAACACTACGAGTGGTGAGTGGTGTTTTTATTATGTCGTGGGATCTTGAAAACGCTTGTAGCGACATATTCAAAATTCCTTAAAAAATGAACAAAAGGGCCGTTATACCAAAATCGGGTTCCCATCAGCCAAACATCAAAGTGCACATAGGCGTTCCTACAAAACAATCTTTATGAATTATCCAAAAGCAACACTCCACGCAGGTACCAGCCAACTAAATTCGACAGCATCTGTCTTTTTAACTATTGGCCGATCGGGCTTTAGCCGGCAGGTGTGCCATCAGCACAGGTGATTCCTCTTCCATCGATTGCCACCTAGCTGATGGGTTGCCAGATCATTCTTTCCCTGCCAACTGTTTCAGCACCTCTCTGCACACAGCTTCGAGCCAAACTATGAACCGTTGCCATGAAGGGATGCACCTGATCAGCAGTGATGTTCTGACATCCTGTGGGTCGAAAACAGCATCACCACCAGCCTGCATTGTTGACACCATGATGGATCCACGGACTCTGTCGGTTTTAGCCATATCTTGGTCCACACACCAGCGTGAAGGAGCAGGGACTCATTAGACCAAGTTATTTTTTTTTCCTCCAATACATTGTCCCATGTTTGTGTTCCTTAGCCTAATGCAACGTTAGCTTCTTGTTTCGCGCTGACAGGAGTGGTACTTGGTTGTTGGCTGACTCACCCCATCAGTGACAAGGTGGGAGGACTTGTGTGTTCTGATATCCCTCGTTCGGCAGTAGGGTTGTACTCAGCTCTGACTGTGGCCCGTCCGTGACCCTGCACAACTCGCTTTTTCGGCTTCCACTGCCCTATTTAAGCAACAAGCTGTTTCTGACCACAGGAATTTTAAAAATGTACATTCAGACTATTTTTAAGTAAAATAAGTTCCTCCAGTATGCCCTCTTTGTGAACCACGTAAACACATGCACACTCACGTTCTGTTAATAAAGTGGTTGACATTACAGTGTAGACTATTTTTACTTTTGGTGCTTAAGTTACTCAAGTTGTTTTAACTGGAGGATTTTTACTGTTATCTGAATAATTTTTTAGTGTATCCCCACCCATGCTTACCTGGCGGCTTATTTTGGAAGAGAAACTTGATCTGTGGTGGTACAATGCACCTTCCACTTCTTAAAGACCGACTTGAGTGTTCTCAGAGGTATATTCAGCTGTGCCATCCTAAAACTGTATTTTTGAGTAGTTTTGAAGGCTCCTTGGCTGGAAAATCATCGTTTGAGGGACCTTACGAACTCATATATGTGAAGCTGTATATATACATATATAAATCTTTGGATTTCTTGTTGGATTTCTGAGGAAATACCACAGAAAGTATTTTTTATGAGTATGTGATTAGCAAAAAGAAATGATGATAATTACCATACAATTGAATGGTAGTCAATGTCAGTACATTTCGAATAACATCATAAAGTTAAACGCTGTTCCTGTCAGCAGATGGGTTTTACCAGTCTCTCTCAACTCTGAAATGGATGTTTGTAATAATTATGAGAAAAGGATAATGTTTAAAACTGAAATGACTTGCAATTTATGTGGGTCTGAATCCTAATCGGTTGTATTGTTGGTTTATAGTTTGTGGGATTAAAGGAGGTGAATTAGAATGTTTCAGAAAATAATGAAGACCATTCAGCCTCACCAGACTATAGTTAATTTAGGATTCGGTTAATTTCGGATCGGTTGTATGAATCTATTTAGAAATATTGCACAGGGTCAGAATGGCCCGAGTATAATGAGACATTATGGTTTAGAGTAAATATTTAAAGTAAATTCAAATAAAATAAGGTATCAAGCTAAAAATTAGAAAATGATTTAATTCTATTCGGCAACTTCCCATATTTCATTTTTGATTAAAAAAGAAAAGTATTGATTAATAATGATGATCTGATGAAGATATTTTTGACACGGCCTAAAGCTCAGCCGAACCGAACTGGCTGGATTTCAAAAGGCAAGTTCGGATAACTCTCGGGTATGGATCAATGATACTGACAGCTCTGTATTCTTTCCTGCACGCCCCTTCTCAAAGCTTGACTACGGAAGCCCATCTCACCATATCACCATTCTCCATCAGTTGGAAAAGCAGAGATGGGGGTGGAATGTTTTATTTTTCTTTTCTTCTTTTTTTTTTTTTTAAAGCGGGGTTGAAAATCCAGGGCTTTTGAGGGCATAATTAGAATCTTTAATTGCATCACGGTAATTGTGTGTCTGAGGCCTTGCTCAGCATTATAAACACACTCTATTTTTTTTCTTGGAATCCCAGAGGAGAACCAAAGTACAGGCTTGCGCCAAGCACAAAGACGCCGTTGACTTCTGAGCTATTGTAAACACGAAGGGTAAATAGAGGCGTCGGGCTTATCCCTGTTATCATGATTTCTATATTGGATCCTTATTGAGACAACCTGATGATTATCATGTTGAGTTTTCTATTAATCACTTTGGGGTTTTTCTTTTCTCTTCCTTTTTTAAAATGTCTTTTAGATTGTGTCTGAAGTTCAGTTTCCCATGGTCGTTCAAACTCGACTCTAGCTTGCCTCTGCACTGTGGTTTGAATAGTCTGTGTAACCTCTTCTCATGCAATGCATGTGTCATTCCTGTCTAATTCCCACATAGCAGAGGCCAGAATAAAATCTTGTCAGTTTTTCAAAACAAAGTCTATTGTTCAGTTTATTTTTAATTTATCAAACTGGATGAGACTCAGATTTACTACAGCAACCACTGATACGTGTACTGACGACTCTGTCAAAATAAATTTTAAGAATAAGAATGATCTATAAACAACCATGTTCAAGCTGAAGAGAATATCTGTTTCCATCTTAAATCGGCAGCAGAACGTCTTTTTTAAAGCTGTTTCACTTAAAATCATCAACAATCAAACAACACTGTACCAGGCGAGTACACCAACCAACACTGTACCAACAAACGCTCTACCAGGCGAGTACACCAACCAACACTGTACCAACCAACACTATACCAGACAAGTACACCAACCAACACTGTACCAGGTGAGTACACCAACCAACGCTGTACCAACTAACACTGTACCAGGCGAGTACACCAACCAACACTGTACCAACCAACACTGTGCCAGGCGAGTACACCAACCAACACTGTACCAACCAACACTGTACCAGGTGAGTACACCAACCAACACTGTACCAACTAACACTGTACCAGGCACCGGCACACAAGAGGAGAATCTCTGTCATTCTGTGACACCAACATCAACAGAGAACCAATCAAGGCTGAGGAGTAAGATCTCAGTTTGTATTAAATGGACCTCCTCGACTGCATGCCGTGGTCCACCGAAATGGTATGCAGCAATTGTATTTGACTGTGGCGGGTGAGGTTGATCTTTTGTCAAAAGTAATTCCAAATAAATTGAAAGAGGGTATTTACTCTTTATTTAAACAAATCTGACACGAAAACAGGACAAATTTTGTCGTTGCATTTTTGGTTTTTGACCTAAATAAATAACCATTTTCAGTGCGAGGACAGTTACGTCAGTCATGTTTACCCTGGAGTTATGAAGTTGTATCTAGCTGGGAAACTTCCCTCAGCAGGGTTTCCATTCCTTTGTATCAGAGAAGGGGAATAGAGGTTCTGCTGAAGGTATGTGCAAGTTCCCAAATCACCTGTTCAGCCATTAGCCGTTTATGGGGTGCCAAATGCATTATGAAACACAACTACT
>JAOVYW010001660.1:0-15980 GCA_025775045.1 Hiodon tergisus | reverse complement strand
ACAAACCTCTGGTCTAGTCATGTACTCTAATCTCTCCACCACCATACAAACCTCTGGTCTAGTCATGTACTCTAATCCCTCCACCACCACAGAACCCCCCCCCCCCCCCTCCCAGAGTTATAGGGCACTCTGATCCTGTGTACAGTTTTAAACTCCACCTAGTTATACAGCTGGTTATTCAGGGAAACTCTTCAGGTTAAGTCGCTTTCTGAAGAACCCGGTCTTTTTCCTTGGATTAACATTTCTCTGGCATGATCCTTCTGGTTCTGTTATGATTCGCTGATGTTTACAGGGCCGGTTTTCTCTTTCCTTCTCTCTTATATTTCCTCTGCAATCCCGTTTAACAACAGGTGCAACTCCTGTATTGGAAGGTGATACCGCTTTGATCCAGGAAAGCAACAGCTTGAATTTATTGTTTCGCGTACCGACTGTCCAAATGAAAGTAGTCCAAAATTAGCAGACACTTTTGATCCAAACCAATTAGCACTCAGCTTTTACATGTGTACATCCATTTTTTCACAGCTGTTTCACAGATGTTTACTGGAGCAATTCAGGTTAAGTGAATTTCCCACAGGTACAGTGGCTACGCTGGAATTTAGACCGGCGGCCTTTGGGTCACAGGCCGGGCCCCTTATCCACTACACCACACGGTGCTCACACTTCTCCCGGTGTTATGTCGGAGTTGCACAGCTGCAGTGGGTGGAGGCGCACCTCTCCGGCATGAGCTCGTGCCTTAACGAACCCTGACTGCTGTCGGCACAGCCGGTTTTGACCGGGCTGCGTTACAGGGGGTTTTCATGGCAACAGTGAAAAATGATGAATGACACGGCTCACAGGAGTACATAAATGCCAGATTGCACATTCATGCCAAGGAATTAAATGCCATAATGACATTTGAACACTGCCAGGAAACCAATTGGTATTAGTGGGGAAGAAAACAATGCTTTTTGAAGAAAACCACATATACTTTCTCTGGGGAGGGTGTATCTGCCCAGTTTCTGTTATGAAGATAAAAGCTATGTTTAAACTACAACTACAACTACAATCCCTCGCGTGTTTTCACAAAGCCTCAATACCAAAATGATCAAACGATGACACAGCTGTGAATATATATATATATATATATATTTTAGCCTCTGTGTAGGCAACATATCTGTGACCCATTGCCTTGGCAACTGCCCAAAAACGCCATCTGTAATAGGAACCGGATGACCCCTTCCTCTGTGGTTGGCAGTTAATGGGTTTTTATGACCATTTAGAATATCGTCTCTCATCCCTCTCCTGTGGCTTGTATACGAAGTACATTTTTAAGCATTCTTATGTACTGCAAGACAGAGAAATTTAGCAGTATAGTGAATACAAAGATATGAGGGAACTCTGGACCAGCCCCCCCTTATCCCCTCCCCTGACCGCAGCCCTGACCGCAGCCCTGACCGCAGCCCTGCTATGCAGCGTAGTAGCATGGCAAATGCATCTTGTGCGACTGACATGACTAGGGAAAGGTTTCCTCTGAACTTTGCTGTTCTTGGGGGGGTTTTTTGTGTGTCATTGGACCGCCTGGATTCAGTTGTATCTCAGCGATGACCCCCGGGGTGCCACTTCACTTCGGTTTTTACAGCTGAAGTTTTACTGGAGCGATTTAGGTTAGGAGCGTTATTCAAGGGTACCGCTCAGCGGGCCGCTTAGAATTTGCAACGTACCGGCAAAAAAATCAATTTTCCTAACCACTGAGAAACCTGCTGATATAAATGCACATCTGTTTCCACTGATTTCCACCTGGCAGGTCACAAGCCATTCATATGGTACTGACCTCTGCCAAAACGAGCCGCTAGCTAATGCATGCAAGGGGATGTTGACAAACACAAACTGTTTTTTTTGTTTTTTTAAATGAAGCTGCTAAGGGACATTCAAATCTGCAATAAACAAAGGAATTGGTTGAAGGACTACAGGGATACACACAAGTTAATTAATTTGGCCGGGAAATACCCCCCCCCCCACCCCATTCGGATTTGGCGAGCTTTGCTGCTGCTTGATTGGCGGGAGGATGGACGACTAATTTTAAGCCTGCGCTTTTTGGCATTTTACGCAAGCTTTCCAATGTGTGACTTTCACAAGGCCCTGGCTAGACGCCTTTGTGCTTTGCTGCCCTTTCCAGACTATTAAATTTGTTATTGGGAGAGACTGATGTGCAGCCCATAATCGCTTTTGTCCTGCGGTGGCCTGGGGCAGCGCTTCGATATTCAGGAGTCTCAGGTTGGGGTCGGAGTGACGTTTGGCTACGGTAACAATGCAAACAGGAAATCGCACCGGAATGGAGCAACTTAATAAAGAAACAATTTAAATGTCTCAGCGGAAGCAAGGGTAATGAATTTTATTGTTCCACAAAAATAATTCTGCGTGAACGATAGACTTGGTGTGGTTGGCGTGAGCAGGGATCTCAGGTGCGTTCCAGGCAATTGAAGTGAGAGGACATTTGCATGCAGGCGGTTTCGATCCGGCCGTTTTCTGACACTGTTTATTTGAAAACGGACGGCCTTCATTTTCAGTCTTGCTTGTCATATTCTCCACGCACATCTACTTAATTATTGCTGTTAAGAATTTAGGGCCAGACCTAAATAATAATAGAAAATATAGTGGAATGTTTATAAAGCACATGGTGCAGAGAGCAGACAGGCTCTTTCTGGTGGAGTTCTATGAGTTGTCTCACACAGTAGTTTCAGAGGCAGGATTTACAGCTGTCAATCTTCTATTCCAGCTGCTTGATTGACAAACACATGATTGCTTGATCATTAGCTCCGCTAAAAAAAAACACCATAAAACAACCCTTGCTTTAATTGATATATATATATTCTTAATGTTCTATGTTCTTAACCAGGTGAGATAATGAGAGAGAACGAGAACCCGCTGTTTTGTCAGAACTTCACTCACTGACGCTTGAGTAAACATTCCCCCCTCTCTGCAACATCATCAGGGCCAGCCAACACATGTGCGATTAAATAATAATAGTTACATTTATTCCCCAGCTGTCCAGAGTAGTGGTTAAATGGCTGGAGGTTTTGGGTAGAGCCTCTTAGAGATATTGTAATGCCCCCCCCCCCCATTTCCCCGGTACCTTGCCTGTTTCTTAAGAAACACAGGGAATGACACGTGCCCTTCCACTGAATCGCACAGCATAAAGGCCGGAAATGAGGCTTCTTCAGATCAGTGGCAGAGCTGAGTCTGAGGGTGGCGAGCTGTGGGATGAAGATACAAAAGGTTCTCGTTCAACAAGACGCGCAGTCCTTGACAGAAAGCCTCCTGCCGGCTGCGAAAGCCAGACGGATTGGCTGGATTTTCATCAGTGGCGCCACTGGAGACCTGCCTCCCCGCGCAGACGGCAGCCGGGTGTTTGCCATGGGCGAGACAGAAAAGGAGGTGGAGTTGAGTGACCCCCACCTGCATACTGAGCACTCCTTTTAGTTCATCATTTGCATACACGCCACGCTCTCCGTGCACTCCATCTCCGCGAACACTCTGCACGGGAATTTGTTTGAGCTCCGCACACACCTGGATAATTGCTTCGCTTCGTCTTCTCCCGTCACGCTCATTTGCAAAGGAACATGTATGCTTATGTATGGAACATGCACGCACAATGCCCTGTACTTCATGACGTCTTCTGAGTGACGTTTACCCAGCGGGGGGAAAACGCAGGCCTGGGTCGCCTGGGTCTTTGGTTTCTGTTAACGAAACACATCAGCTTAAATTGGTTGAACCCATAAATAAAAACCTTGTAATTATGCATGTATGTATGTATATATGTATGTGTATATGTAGATATATATATGTGTGTGTCTATGGTGTGTGTGTGTTGGCAAAAAGATTGTCAGGCAGGAAATCCATAATTTTTTAAAAGCATGTTGATAACTCATGCAAACCGAAACTCCCTGCTTCTACATAGCACAATGCGTAATAACATAGTACTATAAACAGTCAAGGTTAATGGCTTCCGCCCTTTGTGGGTGGCTGGAGGGATAGCCATCAGTGCCCCTGTGGACGGCCCTCTTTATTCATGTTATTCTCATAATATGGTCAGCAGCTCACAGACAAGGGCAGTGCGAGTATAATAATTTGGTGATGTTCAACATTATGTAACCTACTGCAAGTACAAATATATGACGAGGTGCAGGGGATAGACCCTTAGCCATAAAGGTGATGTAAGAACGGAACTGGCGCCTAAGAGCAGGATCAGACCAATGAGGGTTTAGCCAAGTAGCAATGAAGCAAAAGGCTACGGAAGCTCTTCGTATCTTAGGGTCTCTATGACCGAAAAATGCCAAACTCCATTCCTCGGTGCCGTGATATGGCTAAAGGACAAGCTGACCAGATACTGAGATTGAGCATTCCATAGCAGAGGGGCTCTGTCTGAGAAGACTCTACCACCACACACAGCTTCTGCTACTCTTGGTCCAGTGTAATAGCCAGCCTATTGTGAGCAAAGAAATACCGGGAGACTAAAGGTCAAAGCCCATTTAATGCCTTGTTTGTGAAAAGTACAGGCTTGATATCAGCATGGTGCTTCGTGGGTCACCTGATAATCAACACCGTAGCTGGTGTGGTGTGGATACATTTTTTAGCCTTTTTTTTTTTTTTTACATCTTGTAAAGGATTAATCTGCTAAGAAAAGGGCATCGCAATTGTTTTGTATAAAGGAGACAAAAGCTTGTATGCGTATTGCTGCATCTTTTAGACAGAGAAACGGCCGGGTTTCAGCAATGTTTCAAGGACTAAAGAATGTTTTTCATATGGTGTTCCAAACGAGAGATCTGGGTTACCACAAAGCCTTGGGTGAGTGAAGTGGGAGGCTCTAAATAGCCTTAACCCGGAAAGGGCAGGTTTAACACCGACATTGCTTTCAAACCTATTCAGAAGGATCTGGTGGTCAATCTGAGGCAATGTTGAGAGGCACAATCGCTGTATCCAGACGCTTTAAGGAAGTTGTGACAAATACGGGCCACACCAAAAGCTGTCTCACAGTTATGTTTAGAGTCTAGAGAAGCAGTTTGCTGTCAGCCAACAGTTTTCATTATTTCAGATCAGAAAGTGAAGGTTAGATGTTGGTCTGAAAAGCTTTAGCGATTGTGGATCCAGAATGGTTAAGTTTTTTTTTTTTTTAAATAGTAGACTTAATAAACAGGTAATTTAGGTAATTTAAGAGACTTGTGAACATGGCCCGGCAATAAGGACATGTTAATGTTATAAAGCACAGGTGCGGAGGGTAAATGTGTCGGTACTGTGGGTACAAGTGTGTTTGATCGAGCAGGCGGCCTCATGTACGAAACAGTTTTTCCACGTTTTTCTACGTAGCGGTATTGTACCCATCATTTGCGTTCCACATTTTGACAGGTTTATGTGGTCAGTATTCCCACGAAGCTGGTTCCTTACACCTCCACATTGTTTTCCTCTCCAGCAGAGCCGCGGTGTCTGAAGTACAGCTGAGCGCATTGTAATGGTCACATGACGCTTCTTCAGCCGACAGGAAGCCACCGTGCTCTTCTCCCTTCGGCAGGGCTTTCAGGGGTCCTTTGATACAGTCTGGAGCAGTCAGCGGGCTCACTGACCGGCTCACGCAGTACCCCGGCTCCGGGCAAGTCTCGGGATCGTGCCTACAGGCTAGCCGGTCCCCAGCTTCAGTACAATCCTGTCGCTACTGAAAAAGGACACCAGAGAACGAGAGTCAGTCGTGAATGCCCCGTTTATTGTGGTTATTAACACAGTCCACCGTCAGGTAAAACCCACTTGCACATATAGAGGACGCTCAAATAAGTCCCCCCAACTTCGGAGAGCAAACTTGTCGTCAACCCTAATTATAGATATTACATAAATTGTTGATAATACGTTTTTGCTAATGAGAGAAATTCCTCCTGTTTATCTGGCTGTGTACGCAATGCAGCGAAGCAGAAAAGCGTGGACCAGTTATTTTACGGTGTTGTTGGATTGCTCTTCGCACCCCGTTTTATTGAGTGTTTTTAAACTGTAATTGTCTTTGGTGAATTTGATGCTGTCTATTGCCAATTGTTAGACAGGCTACATTACTCATTATCTCTGAGACTCTATAGCTATACACCGATTTGGTGTTTCAGTTGAGAGCAACCGAGGGTGGTTTTTAATTGTACATAGTAAAGGCCTTGTTAAACAGCCCCTTTTGCTATATTAAGTGAATACGCTCGCTTGTGGAAACCGCCAGCACAGCGGCACTCATGGAAGGTCCTTCTTCCCCTATCAACATGGGGTAGCAGAGTCAAGTTTATTGTTCTGAAACGGTGCCCCCTAGTGGCAAATCTGATCCATTCGGTCACACCATTGGTTGGAAGTCTCCTCGCAACGTTATACTTAGGAAACGAATACATATTTATAGTAAGCCACATGAAAACGTTTATCAAGCCCTTTGAATGCGCCAAAAATTCAAAACGCCAAATGGGAAACAACGTCACCAAACTTGTTTCTATCTCTGGGGAAGCGGTTTTGTCTCCTGAAACTAACATATTTAATATAATATAAATATTTTATTTAACTTAATGTAAATATTGTACCGGGGTTCGCACGAATGACATGATCTTACCGTTTGCTTGTTTTCAGAGAAATTAATTTTATAGCCACACATGGTAGTTACTAGTTTTTCATTTTTTTGCCTCCAGGTTTTGTCGAGTTTGCATCCAGAATGCGAATACGTTTTTCAGCTGGAGAGGGACCAGATGCGATGCTTAAGAGAAATGGCTACACAGGAAAACCTCACTGAAGCCGGTATTTGGGTGAAATGATGTCCAAACTCAGTCCTCACACTCTTGTTTATCACCGTGGTCATCATCGTCTACCCTTTCGCTTCTGTCCACTGGTAATCCTGCTGTAGCTGGGTAGCTTCCGTGACAGTCAGTGAAAGTCAGTGAAATTGGATTGAAAACGCCTGCCCTACTGAAATAATTTATATGTTTTTTATTGGATAAAATTAACTTGAGATGCATTTAGAATACATTTTCAATGGGGTTTCGCCTAGAAATACACCAATAAAGGTATTCTTTTATATTCAGCTGTGCTGTATACATTTACACAATTATTGCATTCACATTCACAGACTAGGTGATTACATTCACATTCACAGACTAGGTGATTACATTCACAGACTCTGTGATTACATTCACATTCACGGACTAATTTATCCAGGGCCATCAAGGCCAAACGCGTGGTTTGCAAACCAAAGACGATAAAAAACGGCTCATATACAACAGCGTGCATGGAACGGCATAAGCAGTTAACGCTGTGCTCTGAAGTTGTGCTAACAATGGGACCAACTCACAACAGTGATGCGCCAGGGAGTTTCACGGCTCTGCTGTTCGCTTCCTCTCTTTTAAAGGTTGCCCGTCGTTCTGGGACTCGGTGATGTGCTGGCCGACCGCAGTGGTGGGCGAAACGGTCAGCGCGGCCTGTCCGCCGGTCTTCTCTCTCTTCACTAACAATACTGGTACCCAACACTCTACTTAAAGCTTACCCAATAATAGAACCGTTGATGGTTTGCCATCAAAATGTGTCTGTGCCCCGGTCTGACGTCCTGTCGGTGATACAGGCCTCTGCCCCGGGCTTGGTCGTGCTCAGAACTGCGGTGGCCGTTTCTCAGCGGTGACGTAGCTGTGTTTTTGCAGGCACCGTGAGCAGAAACTGCACTCGCGCGGGCTGGTCCCAGCCCCACCCTCCTTACCACGTCGCTTGCAGCGTGGAGGACGAGATCCCGGAGGTGAGAGGGATTCAGGTTTGATCAAATCTGAATGCGCGGCACATTCGCCCTGCTGCCACCGAACACCTTGCTGTAATAAGAGGGAGGGAATATTCAGAATACCTTTTTTATTACAAAAATGTAGCCCTTATTTAAAACGAGTCTGATCACGACCCTAATTGGAACCAATTTCTGGAAGCAGACGAGAATCCGGAGCTCTGACACAAGAGTGATGGGGGGCAGGTAGACATGGTGTCTAATGAGGGTAATGACATTCCAGACAGGATCTTGCCCAGGCACAAAAGGAACTTGATTGCGCTTGATGATCGTTTGTTAAAGTTCCAGTCTACTGCCTTCACAGTGGGTCACTTCCATCCCAGTACGAAAGCTGGGTGGGGCCCTGTGTTCTCCAAGTACTCTGAAACTTGTCCCACTTGACCCAGGAGATTAAAAGTACATCCGGGTAAAAAGGTCTAAAAGGTCCAGGAACCATTGCCTAGCCTAGCCGCTTTAGCTCACGTATGATTTTCTAAATTTGTTTTTAGATTCACGGAATCATGGAAAAAATCCTCACGAAGAAGCATTGTATTGAACCATTATATTTTTAAAGGGTCACGTTTTCCTCGTCCTGTAACAGGAATGGTACTTCTCCACAGTGAGGACGATTTACACCGTAGGATACGCGGCGTCCCTGGTCGCTCTGACCATCGCCGCAGGGATTCTGCTGACGTTCAGGTAAAGGGGGGGCAGGCTGTACCCCATGGTTTAATTTTACACACCCAATGAATCGCATATCTGATGTGTCTGCCGCCACTCTCACGCTCAGCCGGTTCCTATTTGACCCCAAAGTTAACATTCGTGTTTTTTTTCCCTTGTTGCCAGCGATGGAGCTCCCATGTCTGAGATCATGCAAAGTCGTGTTTTCATGCTCAGTCAACGGGGGTCGTCTCTCTTGGGAGAGCTTGCAGGCAACCACGTTCAAAAATGTCGAGGCACTCTGGTGGTTTACTGCTTGTGATTGGTTGGAATGAGAGCACGGCTTGTTTATTGGATGCAGATATGTTGATATATTGCACATACGATAATGATTTTAAGACATTGACTTGATGGGGTTTGTTTGCATAAAGATGGTCTCGTAAATGACTTGTGATTCGTGGGTCAACAAGTTTACTTCTGGTTTGTGTTCAGGAAACTGACTCACAGTTTTCTCGCAGGAGGTTAACTTCTTGTGATCTGTTTGCAGGACACTTCGCTGTGCCCGTAACTACATTCACGTACAGCTCTTCGCCACTTTTATCCTGAAGGCCTTGGCGGTCTTCATAAAGGACTTTGCTCTGTTTTCCAACACGGAGACAGACCACTGCACGTTCTCCACTGTAAGTCCACCCTCAGTACTGAGCAGCTCCTCGTGTAGGTAATGCATGCAGACCGCACATTTTTACCACTGAACGCCGAGCGAGGAAACGCACACATGCGTAAGATCAGGGCGCTACGTCTCAGCGTGGCTCATTCTGGTGCCGTTTTGTAGCCATCTGTTGCGCTGCTGCTTAGCCGTTTGTCAGGTTCCAAGTACCTTCAAAAGCCACCCCTCTGCATATCGATTATGAAAAGCAATCGCCTTCTCGTGTTGATGGTCCCCCCAACCCCCATCTAAACATTTAAATACCTCAGAAATGCATTTATGCCGTGCAAAAACTCACAGTTCACATGCTGAGACTAAAAAACACTTTGCTTCGCTCATAACACAAAATCAGAAACTGTAATTATGGCTCGCAGTACGCATGGGAAATTACTGATAGATGCGAAATAATTACGCTCAGCCAAAAAAACAAAAAAAACAACTCTTAATTATTATTTGTATTAGCATCGCATTATTGTATAAGTGCTCGCCAACGAATGAATAAATTAATTGCAAACTGGAAATAATTGTGCCTTCCTGATCTGTCTCTCCAGCACTGTTGATATGACCTTTCTCCTCTCCAGGGAGACTGCCGTGCTTCTTAAGCCAGTCTTCATTTACAAACTCGAGTGCAGTTGGGTTAGATTCTGCCAGTCGGTGATTATCTGGAGATACCTGATAGGAATCATAAAGGAATGCAAGATGTTAACTCTGTTCATTTAAAGACGATTGCTACCAAAACAAAGTGGCGTTGCGCCTGGGCTGGGCGGAACCCTGCAGGTGGGACCGGGTGGGTTCTCTGCAGGGTTCCGCGGGGTAGCGTAACCGCGGGCTGTCGTCTCTGTACCCAGACAGCCTGCAAAGCCTCCGTGGTCTTCTGCCACTATTGCGTCATGGCGAACTTCTTCTGGCTCCTGGTGGAGGCGCTCTACCTCAACTCCCTCCTGTTGTCCACGTTTCACCGGAGCGCACGGTTCCTGTGGGCGTTCGCGTTCCTGGGCTGGGGTGAGGGTCTCCCGTAGCAGTTCCTCCACGTATTTTACTGTTCTTTGGATTCGGATGCATTTGCACGGTTGCGCGGTCGAGACCGTTTAGAAATCCAAGCCACACCAGCTCGGACGGGTAGAGGCCGCTTCTTAGAGTAGCTTCCAGAAGGGGCACCTGGCAGGTTGTGCCGAGCGCTTATTGTTCACCGGTCAGAACCGCCAGGCCCGTTGGGCTCATTTTGGCAACCCCTGTCCAGCTGTGATTTTCAGTTCTTCAAATGGAGGCACGATCAAATAAACCCTCCGTACACGGGTTGGACTGAATTAATCTCTAATATCCGGAATTATGCAAATTGGATGGAGATGAATAAATAGTCCGCTGTTTGGACTAATTACAATTTCAGTTTTATTGTCAGGACCGTAAAAGGATTGATATGATTGATCTATATTTATGTCTTAATTATAGTTTGAATTTGAAATGTTACGTAGGGGTGGCTGAAAGGACTGTGAATAATTTAAAATAATAACTAAAGGGCAGAACAAGTGAATGGGGCGTTTCGATTTCCGATTCGCCGTCGTCTTCTTACCAGCTAACCGCCCTCGAAGTTTTAAATACTACGCAAGATCTCAAACATTTGTCACAACATGGCTCTGTCCAGGCTGTTCTACACAGTGTGACAAAACCTCTGGCTGTTTTGTGTTCCAAGGACGACATCAGCTGAACTGCAAAGCTTCAAAGTAGATTAGGAAACGCATTTGTGAGCATCCACGGGCAGCCTGGGTCCCAACGTTCTCGTCTTGGTGGAGAAGTTCCTCCTTTGCGCTTTCCATCTTGTGTTGATTTCGGAGTCTGAGTAACGGAATCTTACCTGATAAGGCTTTTTCCGCTGTGATCCTGAAACTGTGCTGTGAATCCTTTTTCCCCTCAGGTGTACCTGCACCCTTTATAATCCTGTGGGTTGTGTCCAGAGTTTACCTAGAAGACACAGAGTAACTAAGTTCACATTATTGTTCTCATTAGTTTGTCCATAAACCATATTTCATTTGGTAAAATATTCTACTGGCATTACCAGAATTATTTAATATGTGTGTGTGTATGTATGTGTATATATATATATATATATGTGTGTGTGTATAATATTTGTGTGTGTGAAAATTTGATTTATATCATTTTGATTTATTTTTATTTAAAAATCTATATAAAGGGTTTTTATGTCCTTACCACTCAGAAGCATTCCACTTTGTCTGATAAAAAGTGTGCTATTCTAAACGTGATGTGTCCACCTAACAACTGGCTGTCCTTTTTAGATGCTGGGACATCAACGAGGGTTCCCCCTACTGGTGGATAATCAAGGGACCGATTGTGGTGTCAATCGGGGTAACTAACCCGGTGCATTTGTACCTGAACTCTCGTGTCTCCATTCAACGTGCAATCGAAGAAGAGGTGTCAAGCTGCACGGTCTTTCATGGCTTTTGCCCCCCTGATTGGGTACTGACCGGTGCCGTGGCAACGCGTCACTGTCCCTCCGCATCCGCCTCTGCTCCTTGTAATAGAGGTTTGATTTGTTTGTTTTTTGGAAGGTCAACTTCACCCTGTTTGTGAACATCGTGAGAATCCTGGTGCAGAAGCTGAATCCACGGCTGACCCAGTTCAACAACTCCTCACAGTACAGGTGAGCACTGTGTCCAATTCCTGGCCAATCCACACGACTGCTCACAGCGCAAGCTCCTACGCAAAGCCTGCATCGGACTACTAAAATTAGCTAAAAATACAATCCACTCTTTTTTTGTTCAGACTACAAGTGCCCCTTGTTTGCTCTTGACATGTAATTAAATTGAACCTTTTTGTTATTAAGTTGACCTGCCATGTAAATTAACATAGCCACATGCATGGCGTACAGAGCTACTGATTACTGGCAATAAATAGGATGTTTTGCTTGTTGCCAGGACCAATTTTAATCATTAATACAGATTTGCCTGCTCCGTCATTTCAATTAATTTGCCCTGAGTAGGCATTTGAATCAATCAAGACACGTTATAAATAACTTAGTTTTTTCTCCCCCACCCTACCATCATGTTCCCCAAGGCGTCTGACAAAGTCCACTCTGTTGCTCGTTCCCCTTTTCGGGACCCACTACATGGTGTTCAACTTCCTGCCGGACGGCGCCAATGTGGGGGCGCGACTCTGCATCGAGCTTGGCTTGGGATCCTTCCAGGTAGTCTCTCTTCTTTAAAACAGCAGGTCAAGGGTCTAAAGCAAAGAGCAGGACGTGTGTTTTCAGAGGAGGGGAGTGGTATTCACCAGGCCTCGTTGTACGAAACAGGGCTGTAGTGTTTTCTGCTGCCGAACATAAAAAATACTTTTGCATGCCGCTGGTGGACTGCACAACGTATTTCCTGGAAAACAAAACCTGAACTAAGGTTTTGTACTCAACAGAGTGTTCTTTAACCTATTAATGAGCTCACTCTGGGCCGAGCCGGTTGCGTTCTTGACGTTTTATCTCTTTGAGCTTGTGAGTTTGTGTTTGTCTGCTTCTTCACAAAGGGTTTCATCGTTGCTGTTCTGTACTGTTTCCTCAATCATGAGGTTAGTCTTTCAAGTTACTCTCCATGATTAACACATCTTAAAATATAGCACAGGGGATACCTTTGCCCTGTGGCTGGTAATTCTGCACCTTTTAAGTGGTGATTTCATCGACAGATACTGTGCAGCAGTGACTAATATCAGAAGAAACACACCTGCTATTCAGCCTGTTAGACTTTGTAATGACTTCAGTCGTGATCTTGTGCCCTGCATTGCTTTTAGTGTAACAACGGTGTCCCTGTGCAATTACTGCAGTTGTGCAATTACTTACTCATTACAGGTGATTACAAATGATTTCATTTAATTGCACGCAGTTCGGCTCCGATTTGTTCCCAGGTCCGAACGGAGGTCAGAGCAAAGTGGTCGCGGTGGCACGGGCAAGGCCGAAACGCCTCTGGCGCCAAAGGGAGCCAGATGGACACCCCGTTCTGAGCCCAAACACGACCCCCCCTTCCCCCCCTCCCCCTTCCCTCTCCAGTCTTCTCCGTGGAGCTGTTTGATACCTTGCTCCAGCTGTTGGGTCGTCAGTCTCCCCTCCGTGTCTGAGAAGTAAAGGGCGGCTCTCGGCCGGGCCTCCCCGGCACGCAGGATCCCCTCCGTGAGAAGTAAGGGGCGGCTCTCGGCCGGGCCCCCCCGGCACGCAGGATCCCCTCCGTGAGAAGTAAAGGGCGGCTCTCGGCCGGGACCCCCCGGCACGCAGGATCCCCTCTGTGAGAAGTAAGGGGCGGCTCTCGGCCGGGACCCCCCGGCACGCAGGATCCCCTCCGTGAGAAGTAAGGGGCGGCTCTCGGCCGGGACCCCCCGGCACGCAGGATCCCCTCCCGTTTCTCCTCTTCCTCTAATTGAGAAGACACACTGTGATCAGAAGGGGGCACACCTGCAAACCTTTGTGAATGTTTTGCCCTGTAATCAGTGTTGCCAGATTAGGGGGGGGTATAGTTTTTATTAGGAGGAGAAAAGTTTTTGCAGGTACTGGTATTTTGTGTCAGCTTTAGAATTGTATTCGTCGACACCAATTCAGCAAATCGACTGGGCTACTGTTTCACTTCAGCATTACTGTTGTGTGTGTGTGTGTGTGTGTGTGTGTGTGTGTGTGTGTGTGTGTGTGTGAGCATATGTGTGTCTGTGCATGTGTGTATGTCTCTGCGAGTGTGTGTGCATGTGTGTACGTCTGAGTGATAATGTGTGCATGTTAGCATATATTGTCTCTGTGTGTGTGTATATGTCTTTGTGTGTGTGTGTATGGGTGTGTGTGTGTATGTATGTATGTGTGTGCATGCGTCCTGTTCCACAGAGGTAGAACCCGGAGCTCAGACAGCTGAATCATACAGCCAGTTTCTGAAGCAGTCCCTCTCCAGAGGCACTGACTACATAGTGATGTGCCCATTAACAACATTCTGGTTAAATGTACTATAATGTATGGATTCTGGGTCTCGACGTCCCCATTTGGCTAAGTATCTGCATACATTGTGGACAGTAGACTTGGCAGTGCAAATATAGTGACATGTATATTTTGTCTGGTTTTACTCATAATAGATGGTAATGTATTGAAAATGTAATGCCATGCCATCATTCTTGCTTTTAGTTTAGACTACGGGTGTACGACGTGAAGTTACCAAGGGTGTGCGGGCCAGGGTCTTAACAGGGATCTCAGGTGGGTTTGTGTATACCAGACTGTGTGTCCTTCACCAGGATCAGGTGGACCGAAGCTACCAGGGGGAAAGAGATGAGTGCGTGCGTGTGTTTGTTTGACCAGCTAGTGGGACCATACCCAGTTTAACAAAGAGCCAAGGTTCCCTATGGTTCATTATGTCATCGATTCTGTTCCTATCATTTCCGCCCGTAAAGAGTCACGTAAACAAATACTCAATTCCACTCACAGGAGCCACACACACAACGTGGCTTCTCCGGCCGTTGCTTCTGCATCTGAGTGTTTTATGTCCTGAGGTATTTTGTCTCTTCACTGACAGCATTTAGTCTTCACCATACAATGGAAAAACCCTGAACAGACATTCGTGGGAAAACCTAACCATCAGTGACAGCAGCAGAGCCGGCTTATGTAGATAGCTTTTAACTTGTCAATTCTAGTTGTTTCCTATTCTATGGTCGGTGTAAAAGTGAATATCTCTAAAAAAAATTGTAAGTGTATAACACACAGAACACACAGCACTTAAACAAGCAGAGTGGAATGACGGGGGAAAAACATTTGTTTGGGGTAGAATCGCCCTGTGCCTTCACCATTTCTGAGAGGCGGTTGCTGCTACTGGTAATTACAGTTAATTATCTCGGGCACAGTTTTTCTTCAGACACTTAGAGAAGCCACATTCATTAAGTGCTACGAGTTTGTGAAACCTATACACGCTTTACGATCGCTCTTGCTTTGCGTGGTTGTACTGTTAATACTATGAATCTAAGTCTAAGATTACCTAACATATCACGTTGAACTACTTTTAATTGTAAAATACTGCCATCTGGCGTCGATTAGATAAAATTCCAAAAGGCTTAATACAAGCTAAAATCGGTGTACGGAAAACCTCTAATAATCCTGCAGATCCCTCAAGGTAAAAGAAATTGCTGAATGATTAACCATCGTGGACAGTCCATATATAACACTTAGTTGTGATTTAAAGTAAAATAAATTCTAATTTACCTTGCAGAGCAACAACTGCTCTTTGTCTGAGAACTACCTGGTGAACATTCAACAAGATATTCACTTACATACCAATGAATTTCACGCTCATACTTGCATTTTTGTGCATTTTAATTTCTGTTATCAGAGGAACGTTCTGTAATCATAAAGCATTTTAAATAGAAATATGAATTCTACATGTGAAAGTGTTATTACTCTTACATGAATAATAGTTAACCAAATTGTTGGTTACCATTCAATCAGTCCAAAAATTGTGATGATAAGCTAATTGGTTCTTTGATTTGATGCCTCCCAAGTCACCAGAACAATCCAGCAGTTCTGTCTGTAAGACAGCATATAAGACCCAACTCTGTTCCCTTGAATGGCAGTACTCACATTTTCGCACCTCTCTGGTGACTGCAGGGGCCAAGTTTGCCATCAGCTGCAGGGCCCTGGAAAACACATGGGGGCCCCTCATTCTTCAACCAGTTAACTGCGGTTAACTCTGCCGCCTGGCAATGATGGTGTTTACAAACTGTTACAACCCAGTCTAGGTTAGGCCGCAGAGTAACCAGCTCGGGATTCAGTTGACTTTGATCTTTAAATGAGAGCAGTCAGGAAGAACAACACAACCAGGT
>JAOVYW010001659.1:0-15982 GCA_025775045.1 Hiodon tergisus | reverse complement strand
TGTTTTGTGTTATTTACTGCTGCAGTGCCACAATATCCCCATGGGGATGAATAAAGTACCCGTCTGTCTGTCTGTCTATCTATCTATCTATCTTTCTATCTATCTATCTATCTATCTATCTATCTATCTAGCTATCTATCTATCTATCTATCTTGCAGTTTAATTCAGCTCTTAAATTTACAGCAATCGCCACAGCCAAATAACCGTTAGCATTTGATTCCACAACCTTTCCACAAGCACTCTGTTATTGATCTTGATTTCGAGTTACAAAGCAGTCACTCTCATTCAGAGTGGATTTCGTTCATGCACCTTTAATTTCATTTTTTTTGCGTTTGAGCTGGAAATCCCCCCCCCAGTCACAAGTTGAGTACCTATTCCTGACAACACAGTGCTGCCAAATCTAGAGTCTGCACGGGAGTAGTTTTTGGGTTGGGGCCTTCAATTTGTCCCCGTCACTGAAGACGTCAGTCATAGCTGTTTGCCTGTCCCCCAGAGCTACAGTAAAACGAACTGTTTAACAGATCAGATTCAAGTAAAGACAAACTAATTTCTGTCCTTCAGCAGAAAAAAGGAAATGACATGTAAGGATTGGTCAGACACTTATGACAGAAATGTGTTTGTTTAAAAACACCTCATCTCTCGGGAAAGTAAAAATTCTGCCCCAGTGACAGCACGAAATTCTGAAATATTTAAAATAAACAGTAAAGGCTGATGTTTGTTGACCTCTGGCAGCTGTTTACCGAGCAGAGCAATATTTTAAAATATTCTTCCATTGAAACTGTAATCTGATACAGCGGATTTGGACGAATTTTTACAGAACTGTTCTTCCCTTTTTTCACCAGGTCAGGGGCCACAGTGCACTCAGGGGCCACAGTGCACTCAGGGGATCGGGCTTTCGTGTTCCATGGGAGACAGAATGTCGACTCACCCGTGTAAAAAAAATAGGGAAACTGTGAAACTCTGTACTCCGGTAAAAGTGCTTGTGATTGGAACTGAATCAACCACTGGCGGTTCCTGTACAGGTCTTATTCACCTTCCTGTTTAAATTCACAATGGACAGGACGGATAGGCTCCAAAAGAGAGTATCACAATGCGGTACCGGGCCGTGGACAATGCTGACAGCCAGCTGGAGGAAATGATCTCACAAGTGATACTGTCCGACTACACACAATTTACGGTCAAAAAAAAGAAAAGAAAAAAGAAATAGCTTATTTGTGGTAAAAAAGACCATCAAAGAGAAGAGGGTTCAACAACCCTTTGACCAGTCCAGCCTTTCCATCACAGACAGTAAAATTAACTGCCCTGTCTAATTATGGATCACATAATTAAAGACTTAATTATTTTATAATTTCAGACAGGAAACCATCTCCTGTAAAATGACCCTCTATATGTTTGAGGAGAGCTGAGCGACTAGATTAAAGGCAGTTTGCATGGTGCATGTGGGTCAACTTCCTCTGTGCCGGTGAACCAAATAGATAGAGGAAGCAGCTGAATGCAAAAAAGAACAGAAATAGCGAGGGTAAACATTAGAAGACGATCGCAGACGAGTCTTCAGACTGTGAGGTTTCTACAGTTTTCCCTGGTCACTTTGCGGAAGACCATACTCATGCCTTCTACTACACACCGCTGACCCATTGTGTACACAAACAGGAATTCACCCTGTCGCACACATACACACACACCCACGCAGCCATGCCAAACGTGATATTCTCTCCCGATATTCATTTCTCTAACGTTCATGAATCCTGAAACTATTGTTCCGGGAAAAGGCTTAAACCCCTGCGCCCTTACTCCTCAGAATAAGAGCTGAGGTTGCCATTGACAACCGGCAAAACGTGGGGGCGAACAGGAGAACCAGGGGTATTTGTCCATGTCTGTTTATACTAGGCAAATGTCTGTTGTAAAAGCTCAACATCAGCCTGGAAAATATGATTTGTTCCTTCTTTTTTTTTAAATGATACTGGAAGTTGTAATAAAAATGTTGAGTTTTGTTTTCATATCCAAGAAGAAGCATTCCTGCTATGTAGGCCATACGCACATGCCATGCCGCTAAGCCAAGATTACGGCATTGAAAAGCCCTGTTTTTCAGGCAATATCACCAGACGGGCCATATTTGGCTCTGGTACGGAGAAGGATGACAGGAAGTTGATTTCCACAGAAGGTTTTCATCAAGTGAGCGGGTCCTGCCGGAGGGTACAGCCTGCCCCTGTTGGAGAAGCCCTGACCAAACCACCGAACGCCTGCCTGGAAACAAACGGAAGGACATGTAAGGGGTGGGGTGTAGAGGTGGTTAATGATTAATAGCCGATGACTTCATGTTGCGCATGTTTGCTGGGGTGGTTTGAGAACCCTGCCCCCTCTGAGGAATGTGTCGACCTGCAACTCTGTTCTGTCCTTGCATCACTTCCTCTTTGGGCTGCCTGATACGCCTCAGACTTGCCAGCCAAAGCACCCAGGATACTAGACCAGGATCCCATGGTTCACTGTTGCATAGAAAACATTAGGTTCTCAGGGGAGCCAGCTGTTGCATGTACTAAAGTGCAAAGCCAGAAGTCATAGTGGAGCGATTCCTGTAGGTAAATACTCACTGTTCGTCTTAATGCTTTTCAACAGGAGTCGCTGTTCGCTTTTAATGCTTTTCAACAGGAGTCGCTGTTCGTCTTAATGCTTTTCAACAGGGCCTGGGTCAAGCTTTGTGTAGTGAGAAGTGAGGCTGACTGCGAAAATATTTTAAAATGAACAAATTTGGTGCACTGGAGACCTTATTGTGTCTGCTAAATGTAACATTCTCATGCAGGAAATTAGGACACATTCCTTTTCTACACACTTCCAGAACAATCCACCCTGCCTTCGACAGGAATCATGGACTCATGCGCTTCCGTCTCAACTGAACTATCACTGTATAAACTATACACGTTGTTCTGAAAAACAGCATTGACCCTATTCGCCTGCCCTTGGGGACCCATGGTGAAATTATAATAATGAATTTGGCACAGAGTCACAAAACACGTCGAAATAATGCTTTTGCAACATCCCACTACCGTGGGGTTGTGTGGGGTTGTGTGTTTAGCAAACGGTCCGCACTTGAAGTCTGTATCTCGCGTGTGCACCTTTCCTGCTGTCCCGTATCCCAAAACGCAGAGCGGGGGGGGGGCGGGGGCGGAAAAGCGTCGACCCTCCCCTTGGATTCTTAATCTAATTGCTCCATTATTCAGCCATGAAGCAGCAGAGGTGCAGTGTCTCACCACAACAGGAAACCCCTGCTTGCGTTTCCTCATACCAGCTCGAAATGCAGAAACGATAAGCAGTGAAGAATGCAAACTTGTGACCATGATAGAGTTTCTCAAACACATTTGCCACCGAAGTAAAGATAATGCTTTGTTTAAGAAATATTCTTCCATTGAAACTGTAATCAAAATAATGTAAACAAATTAAAATAAAGTTTTAAGATGAGCTGGTTATTTTTATTTTTTTGTTGTTGCTGTAAAACTGTGCACTGCAATCCAAACTAATTAATTTTGCAGATGGGTGGTTTATAACTACTGAATGTGAAATTATTAGCAAAGCCCAGCTTGACTAAAGATAGAAAAATAACAAGGGGCTGTTTGAAGGTTACTACAGTGGTGCTCTGTGGATGAGCTTTCTGACACTCGAGAACAAAAACAGGCAACCACACAGCGTCACAGAGAGGTAGAAAAAGCACTCTCCCACCTTCATAATGCGCCGTTGGCATGGTAACCCTAACACCGTGTCCCTGCAGAGGTCACAGTATCTGGCATTTATTTTGGAGTCATGGAGGAGCACGGCCCACATTTTCTAACGGTGAGGTCACTTTTTCAGTGAGTAATCTAACAATATTCACTGGAAACACAATCATTAACAAGCTGCGTGTGAGTACCAAGAGTGACAAAGATCATTGAGCGTTATCCTGCATATTTTGTGAAGCAATCGGCAAAGCGAACAGGCGACTGTTTTTGTATATTTCCCTTTTTGCTAATTAACTAGACGTATGGGCACTCTCCAAACCTTTGCAATGCAGTGAATTTATGGTTGAAAAGTAAGCAAGGGGTGTAAATTAAGTGGTTTTCAAAAGCAGAAGCTCAGACTTGATCATTTCTTTATCAGACTGTAAAATCTTCAAGGGCAGTTTTGAGATTTTATTTTAATTTGGCATCTTGCTCTTTGTTATATTGGGGTACTCACAAAGTTAAAGGAACGATGACTCTACAGGGAACAGCTATGTTTTCTGTTAAATCTGATTAGCTTGGCTCACTTGTCACTAACCTTATCATGTACAATGAAATAAAAGCTAAATGGAAGACCTTATTGGTTTATCTGACTCTCTAAACCTTAACTGCTTCATTTTGTTTTGTAAAAACAGTCCTTTCTACCATTGGTAACAACCAATCCATTTCATGGGCAGGGACTGGTTGTCACAAGTAGACAACCTCTCTTAAATCAGTAATTAAATCATTTTCTAATACATTACATAGACGTTAAAGATGTCCATTAATACCAGGGATGTTAAATCGTTCATTCGGCCATGTAATGTATATTGTGGCTGAGAAAGACAACAGTTTGTGAACACAAACTAACCTTAACCATGACAGGGAAAGATGGATTGGTTTTTTGGGTTATTGCATTGCAGTCTTTACCAGTTGCATCATTTATTTTTCTGTCTCTCTCACTCGTTTTTTCCTCGTTCTTTTACGGGATAATCCTTCCCTCTGATAGGACCCTTGAGAAAATGAGTGCAGACACTTTTGAGGGGGGGACTCGTTCTCCTCTCACCTCCAGGACCCCTAGACTGTGGGCTGGTTTAGAAACGTATCCCTCAGCTGGAAAACCCAGCCTGTTGGCTCGTATCTTAGCCGAGTCTATGGTTGTGGCCTGGTTGTGGCATGGTTATGGCCTTGTTGTGGCCTGGTTGTGGACTTGTTGTGGCCTGGTTGTGGACTTGTTGTGGCCTGGTTGTGGCCTTGGACATCACAGAGGTGGTCGATGCCGAGAGTTTTTCAGCAAACTTGAATCCTGTCTGGTGGGTGTAGCTGTCAGTCAAACATCCCGATGTCTCTGGATTTCCCCCAGGGGTTTATTTTTATTTTTATCCAGCTTTATTGTTTTAGAATTTGCTTTAAATTCTTTCTATTATTGCGTGTGTGTGTGTGTGTGTATGTATGTGTGTGTGTGTGTGAGTGTGCGTGTGTGTGTATGTGTGTGTGCATGTGTGTGTGTGTGCGTGTGTGTGTGCATGTGTGTGTGTATGTATGTATGTGTGTGTGTGCGTGTATATATGTGTGTGTGTGTGTGTGTATATATGTGTGTGCGTGTGTGTGTATATATGTGTGTGTGTGTGCATGTGTGTGTGTATGTATGTGTATATGTATGTGTGTGTGAGTGTGCGTGTGTGTGTATGCATGTGTGTGTGTATGTATGTATGTGTATATGTATGTGTGTGTGTATGTATATATGTATGTGTATATATGTGTGTGTGTGTGTGTGTGTGTATATGTGTGTGTGTGTGTATGTATGTATGTATGTATGTGTATATGTGTGCGTGTGTGTGTGTGTGTGCGTCTGTCGTACATACATTTGCAGCTGGCTGTGAACGCAGTGCATTGTTTTCAGTAATATGTGTAGGTGTGTATAATGAGACAGCGTGTCTATTAGATAGCGCCAGTCTCCCTGCAGGTGTTCTCTTCTCAGCAGGAAGTCTGAACTCCCGATGAAAGCTTGCTTGCATATGTCACATCGCATAGCATGCACCTCTCACTGCACAGAAGAGAGAGAGAAAAAACCTTGAATGGACTGATAATTGAGAAACACCAGAGAAAAGTATGACTCCGGGACCAGTTTATAATGCAAACTTTCTAATTGCAAAAAAATTAAAACAACAATATTAATCCACACAATTATCCTGGTTTATCAATAAATACATCAATAAAAGCATTTCACTGTGTCCAGAGCCCTCTTGAATAAGTTAGATGAGATTTACTGTAACGTCATCTTCAGTCATATGGCCAGTTTCTGCCCCTTGGTCTACCCCTTTGCACCACAGTCTGCGAGATATTGAAATAAAATGGCCACTGAACTGACAAGGAGATTCAGGAGTCATGATAACAGCCAGGTGTAGTTTGAATGCAAAAATCACATATTCACTCCCAGATAAATGAATGGGCAATGTAAAACATGTTGGTATTGACTGGGATTCACAGCAATTTAATCATACCTCATCTGATCAAATAAGCAATACAAAAAAATACGGTAAGAGTCACTGTGCTTGAAAACTGTATTGCAGAACACTATGTATACATATCCAAAGTAATCTTGGTTTCAGGACTAGAAGCATAAGGGGAGATTGCGTATAAAAACATAGACCTTACTGACAAATTAAATCCCAAATACAAGGGGTTATTCAAACCACATAAGAAAAAAAGTGCATTTTGGCTTCTTCACTGTGAAATCTGTGAAAAGAATGTGTAAAAATGTTTACACCTCATGGTCAAAATATGCTTAGACAGACTAATGACCTACATCACAAAATATGAATGTGTTCATTCTCTCTCTCTCGCTCTCTCTCTCTCTCTCACACACACACACACACACACACACACACACACAGTTACAATCGATTAGCCTTGTGCCCTGTACTTTGTAATGGCTCTGAAGAGCGATTGAAACCTGATCTTATTGTGTGTAGCAGAGATTTTTGGGAATGCCAAATTCCTCTGCTGAAAAGGACATGTTTTTCTTCATGACCTAATATGGGCATGCCTCCGTTCCCCAGTGAAGTTGGCCATGTGGCCATGACATTGTTTGCGTGCTCCAAAATGGCCTGTTTTTAACGCTTTTATTTTTAATTTTTTATGCTTTGATAACCTTGCTGTTATCTCTTCTTTTGGTGACAGAACACACATCGTCTCACATTCTCTGAATAGATCCCTAGCAAGCGGAAACCGTGGTTAACACAAAACTCTACACTTTTTGCATGCATTTTGATTGGGTACAGAGTACGTTTTTTCTGTGATGTGCTCCTGGGAAATGGCTGTGCGAGCACCAGGAAGTCCAAGTGTGAGCACCAGCTTTTATTTCACTGGGAACATGGGGAAATCCAAAAATAGACTAGGGATCTTTTTGCTCTGTCTCAAAAGCCAATTTTTCTCAGATTTAGCAAAACAGTGGGCTACTGAGCTATTAAAAGATTTCTTTAAAATAGTTATGGGAAAAAAGATGTGAACACTTAGCTAAGAATAGAACTACAAATCTAATTCAAAGATCCTGAAATTCCCATCATCCACTTGCACACAGCGCAATGCGTATAGTCTAGTCAGTAAGCATACCTACTCATTGTCGGAATTTTGGAATGTTTGGAATGTCCATGTATCTTTGTAAAGATTCTACACATGTCCCGTTCTCTTTGATCCTGACACATTTTGCTGGCCTTGACAACAAGTTCCTGCAGATGGAACTTTCAGCTTTCATATTTTAACGCCTTTCTTTATGATTTAATGGACAACATTTCCAGGTAGCTATCCACACCTCAGGGCCCATACTTCAAGTGACAATGCAAAGTAATGTGGAACAAAAGCTGGATTGGATTTTTTGGGAGGGAACAAAAAAAATGTTCCATTGCTCCTTTCCCATGAAAACAAAAAAAACAAAAACTCCTTGGCCCCCTCTCAGTCTTTCTCATCACCCATACAAAGAGCGGCGCTGGGCAGAAGTCTCTGGCATTTATTTTTCATGGCAGCTGGCGGGAGTGTCTCCCAATTGGTCAATTGTCACTCGTAGCTTTTGTGCCTTCCAATCAGACAATAGCAGGAGAGGTTTTTCCCACCATAGGCATGCTAATGAGGGAAGCGAAGAATAGACCGCTCCTTGCCAGTCTAAATGAAACGTGGAAGAAAAGAAAATGAGAACGTACCATGATTTGTGATCCCCACACAGACCCTCACCTCGTGGCACCTGCTTCCAATGCACTCAGGCCACTGTGTATGTGGAATATCTAATAACAATAATTCAGCTCTGTGTTCAGTAAAGTAGGGCATGAATACTGTTTTACGTTTGGTTATATTTTAGAAGGAGGGACCAATTTGGCACCAGTTTCCCCTCCCGTTCTTAATTATCCCTCCCCTGGAAAGCATGTTTGATGGGCCACAAAACCGACCTCCCAAACCCCCTCCTCAAACTGTGACCGGGCATTGGCAAGTTGAAACCCTACCAGTTCTAAACCTTCAGGAAAACCAGGTGACTTATGGGCAAGGAGGTTTATTTGTGAAACAGTTGTCCAAATATACTTGAATCAGCTCTACATGAACCCCTACTGGTTGCCTCACCTCTGTTTTTTTCAGCTGAGGTCAGAAAATGATATGTTCGGAAATCAAACCTGAAAAATCCAGATAATGGGGGAAGAAAAATAAAAGCAAGGAATTGTTTGGAAATGAGATCGCCTTACCTGGCGCTCCAGGTGGAAACTGCTGGCTAATTGAAAGGCAAGCCTTTAACTTTAACTTGTTGGGCAGCTTTCCTCGAGGACCATAGGAAGTATCCACCAATGGCGGCTCATATAATTACGTAAATGAGATAATTCAGGTGAACTGGGTAGTTAAAAGAGCTCAAATACTGCAGATGTGTGCTTTAGTGGAGGCAGTGTCCTGCCATCGGTGAGATCGCAGGTCCAAATCTAGATGGGACATAATCAATTTATAGACTTCCTGCCACTACCCTGCCATCGGCGCGCCAAGAGAGTTTACAGGCCCAACCATGGTGAAGCGACGCCTGATTCTGAGAATGCTCTTCTCTTGAGGCTGTTTTCAGTCCTCACCCCTTTAAATGTGCTGAGATTACAATGCGGCTGCGACATGATTCAGCATCTTGTGCCCTGAAGTGCTGTCTCCCGATTCTACAGCCTGCCATTTATCCACTCCACGTTGTTGAGGGCTTTTGACTGCAGCGAGGGGCTTTGCATAGCCTCCTGTACGGGGGCGCCCTAAAGTATGTACACAGGTGCATATTCCTGAATCGACTGAATGGACTTGGAAGCTGTGGCGATGATGGCTGGAAGCCTGATTAATGAACGACGGTGAGTGAACGACAGAGGTGAGTGCTGAAATATTGCTGGAGTTCAAAAAATACGCAGGGCGCTATTGCGGGTTGGGAAAGAGAGGATAAACTGTGTTTTTCTGCCTCAGTTTTGGGAGTGAAATGTGGTTTGAGGGGTATATAAGGAACGTAACCCTAACCCATCCTGGTGAGAGGATGATTCCTCTGGCCTATGCTTATTAAGTCACAAAAAATACTTAATTGAGCGACTGGGACTGAAGACTTTCCCATACACCTGGCTTCTGTTGCCCCTGGGTGGGCGTTTGCATCGGGCAGATTTGCTGTTAAAGTTAATCTGGTGTAAAATCCTGTCTGGCCATCCGGTCCCTTGTGCAAAAGTCGGATTTCTCCAATCTTCGCACACGTCCAGCCTGTATCATCATAAGAGCTATATTTAGCTCTAACTGATATTGATTTGCCATGGGAGTTTTAGTGATGCAGGATGGGGACATTGGTTTCTAATAGGGACAGACCGAACACATAAATTGAATACGTTGTGTTGTATTGAGTAAGTGGTTCCCACTATGTTAGCAAAAGAAACATGTAAACCGACGTTGCTGATCTGGTTGTTCCCTTGCTGGGCCATGCCTGCCACGGTTACCTCCCAGCATCCTTTCCTGCTCTGATGACTTGGGCCATGTGACCTGTGCACCACCGCCTCTGCTCATCTCTCCTTCACCATTCAACATTGGTTCTGACTGCAGAACGTGCTGGCGACTGTTGAATAATCTCCTTCTGTTGTGCAATGAATGGACTGAAATCCAAGTGAAATTCCACATTTAAAAAAGTATTGTGAAAGAGGTTTGGCTGCTGGACAGGGTGAGATGTTAGCTCTCGGCTGCCAGTTGTGCTCTAGGATTAAACACTAGAACAACCGGCACGGGCTGCAGGCAAAAAGTAAATCACAACTGTTCCAATCATACGTTAGATAACCAGATCTGACACATTTCCATCTGATCTGCTCTGTCCTGACTTATCCCATTCTGCCTCTGGTAGCATAACAAGCACAAACATAAACCATCTACATCTAAGCATAACCAAACCTCCATATTGTTTGTTCTAATGTTTGATTCACTTATTTTTGGAGCCCCAGAAGGCTTGGTACCCGGGCCCCTAAACTGAGATTCCCTTTACCCGACATTTCTCCAAGGTTCCTCTGTGTGGCACCTGTGAAAGACTGTGACTGTGGCATGTATTTGGGCAACGTTTTAAATTTACCAAACAAATTGTTTGAAAGTTAAGAATTGTTTTGTCATTCAGGGCTGAGAAGTCAATATCTGATGCGTTACGGAGGCCAGCTGCTCTGTGGCATGAGACTGTGAGATAGCCTTTTAATAAGGCTCTTGGAAGGAGTGTCCCTCTTATCACAGTGTCACTCTGCATTTATCTGATGACAGTAATTCATTGCAGGTCATCGTCCCATTTAGAAGAGTACTTCAGTAAACGAACCCAACATAATCCATGTAAAGATTTGTGAAAAAGATACAAAAGATTTATTTTCGTGTTTAGTACACTACAACGTGTGTTACTTTGTGAATGAGATAATTTTATTATAAACTGAGATATGACTAACTTTTAAAGATAATTTTTCTAGTAAAAAGAGCCTCAAACAATACTCCAATCAATCACTTACTGGAGGAACATGTTTGCTGTACTTCCTGTGTGGTTGCCCTTGGTAGTTTGGATGAACGTTAACAATGAAGTAATGAAACCCCCTAAGAGAGGTAAGTGCCAAAGTGCTGGCAGCTTTCACTATTCAGAAATCAGCAAGGTGTCTGTTTGGGTACACAGAGTGGACAGAGAAGGAGCATTGGGTTATTCGTTATTTTTTAACGATAATAATAAATCCATTACAGTTTCACGATTGTAACACATAGCCTGATCCGAGATCATAAAATAGCACAAATTGCACATGAGACTGAATTCAAATGACCACATTGGCTTTACTGACACCATGCCTGTGTAACTTCCCCACCTAGCAGAGCGATGGGCCTCCAGGGAATGTTTTGTATGGCCAGCTTTTATTCAGGCCGTCTTTCAACTTAATTCATTGGTATTTCCTTTCAAATTTCCCTTCAGAAACAGATAGCTGATCTTCGCATGTTTAAGCTGCAAAGGGGTAGCTTGCATAGTCGTGTTAAAGTGATCTGGATTTTGTTGAGATACCTTGTCAAAATCCTCTTGTCCCTCTTTCCCTATTCTAAAAAGTCCACAAACGGAAAAGGCTTTGATTTGGGACCATTGCGTTTTAACAACACTAGGCCTCAGTGTCAGATTTCTTCTGGAAGAGACATATTACGAAACACTTTGCTTTTTTACTCAATGATAAAAGCACAACAACAATCGCAGTGATGTCATTCAGGCTCTCGAGTTACTGCTGTTGGCATTAAAGCCAACTCTGCAGGCATTCCTGTGTTTATTAGATTCAGCTAAGCTAGCCTGCCTCAAAACGACGTAGAACCAAATGCATCCATTTATAGCCTTAAGCATTAAACTTGTAAAATAAGAAGGCATAGCTATGGGATAAACGTCAGTCATTGCATTTTGAATTATTCTGCTGATAATGTAACATCGGAAAAAGTCTGTACACCAGTTAACAGTGACATCGGTTAACGCTTTTTAGTCAAGTGTTCTGCCTCTCTATAAGATAACAAGGTTTTGACTATTTTTAAAATTTTTAACAGCGTGTTTTTACGTTATGCACACATTCGGAACGGATGACATTCCCCAGTTTCGAGTTATTTAATTTATTTCAATTCATTTTCATTTAAGCTTTTGTTGAATGGAGTATAAATCTGTATTTTTTTGCAGACGTTTTACAAAGACGTTTTATTGAGCTTCTAATGTGAATAATTTATTTCCTGAGTATGTTTGGATCTGCAAGAGAGTAGCGCTCCAGCTCTGACATTGACAACGTTGCCTCAGCACTGTTTCTTCAGTCAAACTTAGAGAATATTACACAACCTTGCAAAGTGTTACAATGGCAAGCAGCAAGACATTTCAATGATTGTATTGCAGGGACATACCCACACTGACAGGTAAAATCAGCGTTCGTCCCAGAAAGATCTGAAAAGCAGATGTTCATCGTGATAAGGCCTGCCTGCATGGACAGGAAAACTACTTCGTCTGCTTTCTTCTTTCTGAATCGAAACGTCTGAACAATCTCAACGTGCAGTGACCTGCTGGCCACGCTCAGAGCACTCACTTTCGAAGAAACTTTCTAAACACTTCTAATGGAGAATTTTAAGACGCCTCTTTTAAAGAAAATACAACAGGCTGCTAAAAATGTTTTAGATATCAAATGAGATCTCAAATGTGATGATTACGTTATGGTGACCTCAGTTGGTGGTACATCAAAATCCAAGAAGAATAATGACTTCTGCCTGAAACTCAACTCAAAAAAACAACTCTTGTGCATCTTGCTCCTAATAGAAGGAATGTGTCTGGTTCTGCTTTTAAAGTAAAGGAAATTCAATTTAAAGGAAATTCCTTCAAAAATAAGCTGGTGGACACCAGGTTATATCTGGCATCTGACAGACATGTCTGGCAAACAGGAAGTTAAGTGTAAGCAGCCCCATCGAACATTGTTCAGTTCCTGATATTAAAATGACTGAACACACATCGTGTGGCTGAAATTCTGCGGCTCTTTTGATTCAAAAACTTGCCATTTAAAATACGATATACAAAGTAATAGTAAGAGTAAACTTCCTGTATAAATGTCTTTCATCTTCGCCGTCTGACTGCACATAGCGTTTTGGCATCTTTCCACACAGGGTCAGTGTGGCTTAGTATTACCAATACTTCCTTGTTATATACTTGTGTAGTGGCATGCTATTTGTTTGACTTCGATTACGTTTATCGCAAGTTACTTTTGACCTTTTTAATATTTTTTTATTATTTATAATTCCACATAATAATCAAAGGCCCCATATAGTTTTACTTCCTTGGCCCAAGTTTATAAATCTGTAAAATTTGATAATAAAACACTTTGCCTGTCTACTGCAGAAGCCAGACTGAACACATTACGGTGTCACACACATTTTTTTCAGGGTTCTAATTAGCTGCACCGTTTTCCTTGCTTAGCCTTGGTGGATTTTTTACGTATCAGTTTTTTTAAATCAGGTGTGTAAGTTATATCGGTTTTTCTTTATTTATAGAAAATACATTTGAAAGCCTCAAGTCGATTTCATAACTGTTTATTTTAAACAGGTAACTGTACAGTAACAGGTGACAGGACAGTACAGTGTGGCGGTTAACATGAGTATCACCACTGGCCTGGTCATGGCTGTTTGCATTCTGTCCCTTTCGTTGGGCTCATCTGCTACTCAAACGGCTACATGGTGAGGTTACTTTAACCCACCATCACCCTTTAGAATTCACCCAAGTGATCAGAAGGTATTTGCTCACTTGAGTGCACTTTTGTTTCTTAAGGTTTTTTTTTTTACCTTTGTTTGACCCCCACGGGAATAAAAAGGTGTGGTTTTCTGCATTTGATTGCCATGCCTTAACCCACAATACTCGACTGATTGCCATTTGATCAGTAAGTTACAGTTTTACCCCAGCACTGAATAGCTGAAGAAATCCCTGTTGGGTGTTAAAAAGGGGGCTTAAATGCCTGGTGTGTTTGGGGGTGGAAGAGGCGGTTCGAGGGTAAAGGTGGGGTGCGTTGACTCCGGCCAATGTTGAGCAGCTGGAGCTCTGTCTGTGTCGCTGCTGATTTTGTCCCAGCCTCCGTTTGCCATTCGTGAAACGCAGCGACAAGAAGTACCGACTGAAAATACGGTACTTTTTACTGCCGTAAATCATGGAAGTATTTAAGTTCCGTTGTCGTTGAAAAGTCCAAGGATCTGTTAAAACAAGGTTCATTTTGTGGCCATGCATTTAAAGTTGTGCGAAGGGATTCTCTGGTAACACTAAAATTAATGGGGTCATCGAAAAATTTCAATTTGAAGAATCTTTCACAACAGTAATGTTTTGTAACAGTCCCAAAATAAGACAGTGGTTTCAGGAACCAAAAAACCGACATGAAACCCAGATGAAATTTTCCTTACTTGATGCCTTATATCAAAAGGAAACGTGTTTGTTCTGAGAGCTCCTGCCTGCAGCCGGTCCAGCCTCCGTCCGTCACAACACTGACAGATGGCCCCCAGAGGCTGCCAGCCAAATGAATCACAATCGGCTTCAGTGCGTTTGTCATTTGCATTTCTCTCCTGCAGTGAAGACCCCCTCTGCTCTGCGCAGCTGCAGCGACGGAGCTACTCTCTGAAGAAGCAACATTCACGCGGTAACGTTGTTCGTTCAAACAGCCCAAACCGTCCTTTATAAAAAAGAAAAAAAAATCCTGCTGGCTGGGCCAATAATGAACAATTTGGCTAATGTGCAGTTCTGCGACGGCCATTCACCCGAGACCCGACCGTTTCCTGGACCACTGACCGGTTTTGAATGAGATAAACTACGTTACCGTTGCCTCAGACAAATGAATTAAAAAAACTTTTTTTTTCAGTGAAATGATGGTCTGACAATGTAGTCCAGGGATGGGCAGGGCAGAGAGGCCATCACTGCTTGTGACTATCGGTGACTGCAATGGAGGTCAAGAGACCGCTGTGAAGTGTTCGACCCATCGTCTGGCCCGGATGGGTCCTTCTCCCCTGGGCCCATGGTGCTATGTTGAAATCCTGTGTCTGTGTGGCAACATTTGGAACACTGAGGCAGTTTTTTGACCTTTCGACCCCTCTGTTCTAGTCATGCCTGTCATCGATCCATATTTGCAATATGACAGGGCTATGGAATTATCCTTTTTTTAAATTTTTGTCCTGTACACTTTGAGTCTTTCTGGTTCGTGTCGACTTTTGCGCTTTGCAACGTAGCCTTTAAAAAAAAAAAAAAAGATTTATTTCCTTCTTTTGCCCGTTCACAGCTTGCTAGTTGTTACTAATCACTAACACCTAAGATGGAGCAGAGAGCACAGTAGAAGTAGACAAGTCTCCACAGGCTGCATGTCACTCCGTCTGTAGCTACAGGAGGCAATTAGAATTCCACTGGGACTGCTGTAAGTCATTCTTCATAGGCTTGTAGAGGACACAGATACCCTGGAGATACCGACGGAGACCGTCTCCAGAGATCGAGGAGCGGAATCTCAAGTACGACGGTGACTGTCTAGATGAAGCGGATGGGTTGCATCTTTGGGATCAAGAGGTTAGGGCCCAAACCCAGCTGTGAACAGGCTTTAGGAGTGCCAGTTAGGCCCGATTCTAAATCGTTGACCTTTATTAATTTTCACATCATTGTGTTATATCCTACTATTCAATGGAACTTGGTCTGTGTTCATACAGACTGGAAAATGTTGTCTGTGTTATAAACGATAGACAGCAAAGTTAACGTACAAACCTGTATTACCTCTCTGAACGTTTTTTACATGGGCTGTAAAGGTCTAAAGGTTGCCATTACAACAGGGTTATAAAAGGCTTTGTCATGCCTATGGCCTTTGTTAAACCCAAACTCAACAAACCAACAATCACAATGTTCAGTGTTGCTCTGCCAACACAGTCTGACTGGTTTTCTGACCAGGGTTTTGTACATAAGATAAAGAGAAAACCAACATCAATGCAAACATACTATCGAATGGAATGGAAGTTGAAATGAATGAATTCTGCCATTCAAAATAATAAAAAAAGTCGATTTATTGTTCTGCTCCATTGTTGCAGCTGGCGATTTTGTCTGCACTGCGTAGGCGTGCCCAGTCAGTGTCTTACATAACTCGCACACAGTGAGATTAGCTCCGTCTGCAGCCGGAGAAGATGGGGCAGGGTTGTGAGGGCAGAACCTGACTGAAGGGTGATGCTGCCGTATGTGGTACGGTACAGTATGACATTTGTTTTAT
>JAOVYW010001658.1:4633-15983 GCA_025775045.1 Hiodon tergisus | reverse complement strand
TATATACACTATCTATCTACAAACATAGATTTGCGTAGTTTAGCCCCTGTGAAACATCTTGCTACATGTCAGTGTACGTCGATACATGGTGATAAGACAAGGGAAAACAGTGTGCTATTTTAGTCTCATTACTCACAATTAACAAAACCAAATAAAGGAAACAAGACAATATACAATAGACACAGAGACGCTTTAGTCTCTTCAAAATGGCCAGGCAGCTATTTCCGTTTTGTAACAGGTTCCCACCTTCCCAAGTGAGTATTTCTGATTCCTGCGGTCCCATTAAATCTAGCAAGCTCAGTCACATCGCTCTGATGCCACCAAACATCATAATTCTGAGAGAATACATTAAATCAGAGCTACACCGGTTTTCGGAGTCGTGGTGTTGATGGAGGGCAGGGGGTTGATAGATAGATGCATGTTGGTAGTTCCCCGACGCACCGTTGTCTTCCTATTCTCACACCCATGGGCAGAGACGGGCGTTCAGTACAAAGAGAAAAGCTCCAGTGTTTATTATCTTCTTAACAAAAAACTAAAAAAATGCATTGAAACATAAACGTTTATTCCTTTTGCCACAGATCAGTATCTATGTGTTCTGACTGCTAATTACTTTTACTGAGAAAGCTGCCGTTGCTATTTTCTTGTTAAACGTACATTGCGTGGGTTAATGCAGTACAGTAGACAGTAGAAACACGTGAACGAGACAGGTCCCTGTGGTGGTAGGTGTGCATTCTTACTATTATTGTTGCCGACGATCATCGTTAATATGGGTCAGTTTGTAGGAAAATCTGTACTAAATGCCTGCAGATTCTTTAACCTTTTAATAAACTTTAAATGCTGTTTGGTGTCAAGTGTGTTGTGGCTTCGGCAAATAAAACACAGAAAAAGATAACTGTAATTTGATATCACTGTCGTGTCATATGTAACATTTATTTTTATATGTGTGATGTGCTGCACTTGAAAACTGTTAAGGCAGATTTGCAGCTTTTTGGTTGTCAACGAGATTATCATTGGAGGAGGAAGTTCTGTTTGGCAACAGTGTGAAGTCTCCCTTGGAAGGCACACCCTATTAGTCTTTATGACTTAAGTTTTTATCAACTTACAGTGCTCAAGATGGCTGAAGAAAATTCCATCCCATCTCTTTCATTGAATTTAGCTCTGCTGGGATAGTGTACCACGCCACAATAATGATAAACATAATTGATAGTAATTATCATTAGATAATTGCAAGAAAGAGGAACTGCAAGAAACCAGTGATCTGGTCGAAATCTTAATTGGAAAAATGTCAGCGGTTCTACTGTGAAGGAGCCATGTCAAACAGCACCGTTCCAACAACAGCACATTACTGAACCACGACGTTTGGTTCCAGAGAGCTGGGAGTCGTCAGACGCTTTCCTAAACGGCACACGGTCTAGTGATAACGTGGCAGAACCCGCTCAATGCTCTGCTTTCGGAAAAGAAAAAGAAAAATCCCATAGCCCCGAGGGGCAGATGGGGACGCGGGAGACGGGCCTGTATAAACACACATTCCCCCTGACTGAACAGGTCAGTGATATAAAACAGTTAACCAAGATTATAGAAAGGTTTGTGAAAAGGTTTGTGTGGAAGCTCCACTTCAGCGCAAGAGGGAGTGTTCTCAGTTTGACATGAAACTGATCTCACAGCTTATATTATTGTGCCCTGCTTTCTTATCCAGGACAATCGCACTCCCACATTCAAACTCTCGCAGCACTAAAAGAACAGAGGGCACGAAAGGTCCCCTATACAGACAGTAATGCATGAGAAGTTGAGGTTTGCCCATTCAGTCATGGTTATTACCTAACCGCCCAATAAACATTTTTATAGATAATATGTTAAAGATTTAACGTGAACTGTTTTGTTATCATGCATAAGGCCAAGTAAGTTTATTGTAAATATTAGAGGCAGAGTTACTATGACGGCAAAGTTCTGCTAAAACAGTCAGCAAAATAATCCGAAGTTGATTGTACAGCAATATCGAGTGGATGTGTTTGTACACTCCCAGCTCCAGACTCAGCCTCTCACAACTGCATCTGTTTTATAAATTAAAAGCAGGCATCTTAATATTTAAAAAGTTTATGCATGGGAAAAAAAGGTTGGCAAGCATGAACAGAATGTGGAATTCATTAAAGGAAGCAGATTGCATTTAGACTTGATTTAATGAAGCAACTCAACTTACTTAAGCCCGTCACTTTAACGAAACAATTCACTTTACTGAAATGATTCACTTTACTGAAGCCCCTCCCTTTACTGAAATGATTCACTTTACTGAAGCTCCTCACTTTACTGAAACGATTCAATTTACTGAAGCCCATAAATTTTGATGGTGATAATTCTCAGACACCCCCCCAATACAATTTAGCCCTATTATATTATACCTCTACATTGAGTAACGAGTGTCTAGAAATTGCATAGGTTGTGTTTTGGTGTCAATGTAAACCAGTATATAGAAACATATTACTTTATTGCTAGAATTAATAGCATTTAACACTTGTGATTGAAGGACAAAAAAAATTAAGCTGCATATATAAATGTATTGTTCTTGAAATGTGAAATGTGACAATGGTATGACTCTCAGGACTGCAGTCACTCTTAATGCTGAGTTAAACTCTCTTAACTCAACAGATGGCTTCTCCATCAAAAATAAATGTTTTGTTTTTTTTAAATAAAAATTATTATTCCTTTTTGTCTACTGTCTCTAGTGAGCCAAAAGTAAATTACAAAGGCAGATGTATGTCTTGGACCAGGAACCAACTCCAGCCCGGTCGCCTCCTCCATTCCCTCCTCTTCTAATTCAGGAGAAAAGGAGCTGACAATTAGCCTTTAATATTTACAGTTTATAAAATGCTTTAATGGTGAAATGAGGACTGGATAAGCAAACTCAAGTCTGCACCTCACTCCCATGTTGGTTCTCTGGTTCTCTTCACCAATATAAATGAAAACTGTTGGTACCGTCTACTGGAACTGTTCGAGGTGGCTGATTAGTAAAACAAAGGGCAGTACGGGGGGGGGGGGGGGTGTGATTTGATCTGTCTGCCAAAGCATGACAGTTTAAGCTGCAAGGCCACTTACATTTTCAGGAGCTCAATATGAATGTCTGTCTGTATATTCACTTGCTCTCTCCACAGACAGCCGCCATTTTTTCCCCTCTGTCTGCAGGAATCATTGAGAGAAATGCAGCATTTCACAGAAATCGCCCTTCCCCTGTGGCAGACCACTCCTTGTCTGCTCTGACCATCCACAACGCCCTGCTCTCAGCAGCTAGGCTCCAGAAATCTTGAGGCGACACCAAACGAAAATAGTGAAAAATGATTTCTCAACACGGCTTTGCCTGTACCCTAACACCCCAGAAAGAAGCGACCCACACCCCCCACTCAACCTCCCCAGCTAAGCCCGGCTCAGACTTGCCGTGAAACCTAAGCAGAAAACCGAACGGTGTTGGGCTCGAGTTGCCACGCAGCTGGAACTGAGAATCAAACACAGAGCTGAGTCTCTCTCCTCATTCAGTCGCCGGTAAATTTCCTGTCCTTTGGGAACCTATCAAGACTCAGGAAAAGGGATTTACAGTCACTTACAGTCCATCTCAGATAATTTAAAAAGCATCAGGAGCAAGGAGGAGAGAGTGGACAGGCCAGAGGACAGGGGGAATAGCCAGCTCCACTGGTCCAGTGAATTTCAGAAGGATGTTTTACAGCAGTCTCCCGAGGAAAGGGTGGGGTCTCAAAGATGGAGGAGGCCCACAAAGAAGGCCTCAAAATAAGTTTTCTATTTTCCCCCCCAACCCTCAGATTCTCAGGTGTCTGTCTCTAGCTCTCTTTTTTCTCAACAATGTTTTTAGCATTGGAACCGAGCGTAGTATTAGATTTTACCCACTCACCTAAAGTGATCTGAAAGAAGAGTTTTTAAGTCCACTCGTTGCTAAGAGAATATTCTCCACGATTCATCAGTACATGAATTTCCAATGTAATGCTACAAATATTATTATACACACACACACACAAAGTCAGAAGTTTTACATACATATAACATTTAAACTCAGTTTTTCACAATTCCTGACATTTAATCATCCAAAACATTCCCTGTCTTAGGCCAGATCGGATCATTACTTTATTTTAAGAATGTGAAATGTCAGAATAATAGCAGAGAGAATGATTTCAGCTTTTATTTCTTTCATCACCCAGTGGGTCAGAAGTTTACATACACTTTGTTAGTATTTGGTTGCATTGGGATGGTGTTCTTTTTCGGCTTGGAAGCCTCACCCTTTTTCCTCCAAACATAACGGCGGTTATTATGGCCAAACAGTTCAAGTTTCCAGTTTTCAGTTCAACTCCAGCATTTTCCCAAGGTCCTTTGCTGTTGTGCTGGGATTGATTTGCACTTTTCGCACCAAACTACGTACATCTCTAGGAGACAGAATACGTCTCCTTCCTGGGCGTTATGATGGCGGCGTGGTACCATGCTGTTTATACTTGTGTACTACTGTTTATACAGATGACCGTGGTACCTTCAGGCGTTTGGAAATTGCTCCCAACAATGATGTCCAGCAAAAAAAAAAACAATGAGTTTGAAGGTAGGCCTTAAAATTCATCCACAGGTATACCTCCAATTGACTCCAATTAGTCAATTAGCCTATCAGAAGCAAATTGGCTAATTGCCTGATTTCCATCATTTTCTGGAATTTTCCAAGCTGCTTAAAGGCACAGATAACTTAGTGTATGCATACTTCTGACCCACAGGAATTGTGATATAGTAAATTAAAAGTGAAACTAAATGTCTGTAAACATTTATTGGAAAAATTATTCGCGTCATGCACGAAGTAGATATCCTAAACGACTTGCCAAAACTATAGTTTGCAAATATGAAATCTTCTTATTGGTTAAGCAAGTGTATGTAAACTCCCAAGACATTAATGGGACTTCAACTGCGTGTGTGTATATATATATATATATACACACACAATTCCACAGCTGGGCACAGCTTGTACTTTATAGTTATTTGTATCTGTTTTTATCCTGCCTCTATGACCTTTTGTAGGAATAGTTAATCACACTGACCTTTTGTAGGAGTAACTGGCCACCACATTAACCCTTTTTTGAGAGCAACTAGGACATACTCAGGAGCTATTTGTGATCACCAGTGTATAGCAGCACAGCTGCCGTGGAGAATTTCCAGTGGTCTGAAATCATTTCCGTATAAACCCATCAATGTGCAGGCCTCGGTTTCTTACTTACAAAAAAAACTGTCTGGCAGGCAATGTTGTGTATATTGTTTTGGAAAAGAGGTTTCCATGGAGATACAAAATTCTCTATTCTGGTTTATTTCCGTCTATTGTTTCAAATAATACAGTAAGTTTATAGTAATACAGTAAGATTACTCGAACAATTTTGATTCCGGTTGCAGTTTCTCTATACTGTTTGAAATCTGGACCACCATTACATTTCTGTACGCTCAGAGTGTACAGTGACAAGTAAACTTTTTACAAGAAAACATTTTTAAGAATTACATCAGACATGTTTTTCAAACAAAACTTTCATTTAAAAGGTATGCGTTTGAGAAAGAATGAGAGACACCTAATCTTGTTTGCCGTTCTTGAAAACCACTTTAGTGATCAGCCTCAAGTACTATACAAACCAATGTGTGTAAATTAAGAGGGACAATTGAGTGATAAACATTATTGCTCTATATATTTTATTAACCCAAATATGATTAACATTATTTCTGATTTGGTACCGCTAACCAATATCAAACCACAACTTCCCCACCATTGAATTTCACATCCACTCTTCCACGCCCTACCTGGATACACATCTCATGGACGGCCCTCATTAAGCCCATTCCACCCTCAGCATTCTGGCTTTCTGACTGACAGCACTAACGACTGATAAAAACAGTGACTAAACACACAACCACTCCAAAGATCGTGGGAGAGCAACAGTGACTTAAAACACGACCTGATAGCATACATGGGATTTAAGTGAAAAGATCACTCGCCCAAGACAGTGTGAGAAGTCACAGGGGAAAAATTACTCACAATCTGTGGGGAAACTCCCTTGAATGGCTGAAACTGTGCCAACTATCATCTGGAGAGTGTTGGCCAGAGATCCAGACGTTGTCGAATTCCACTAATTACAGCAATCGGCCCTTTGTTCAGTGATATAAGGTTTTTCTCCGTGCAGTTTTGAGTGGTGGGTGCTAATCTTAAGCGACAAATTCCTCCACAGTTTAACTGGACTTTCCTAGCGTCTTGGCTGACTTTACAGCCAGGATTATGGAGAGCCCCTGAAAATGTGGATGACCAGCCGCAGGCTTGGAGGTGGGTATCGCAATAACGCGTGAGAAACATGCCAGAGATCGTCTCCCCTCGTCCTGTTTCAGCTCCCACACAACGTGCAAACAAACCGGCGACTGTTAGGCGTTGCCAAAAAAAAGAAAAAAAGGGAACAGCTGGGGAAAACTTTCTCAAGGCCAGATGTGCTAATCTCTCGCCAGGCAGTGACGAAATGCTTAACGCCCCTCAAAAGTCTTCTCTGATCTGAACATAAGAGACCCAGAGGAACAACTCACGGTCACGATCAATGGGAAACGACTTTTTGGCAAACTAATTGAAGTTTTAAAAATGTCAATCTGAAAAGTGTAGACGTACAGTGCCTATAATAAGTATCCACCCCCTTGGTTGTTTTTATGTTCTATTTGTTTTTTGTATTGAATCATAGTGAACTTCATTTGACTTTTTTTGACACAGAAAAAGGGTCTTTCATATCAAAGTCAAAATACATTCCTAGCAATTAGTCTAAATTTATAACAAATATTAAACACAAAATAAATCTCACCTGGATCATCACTGTGCAGCAAACTGGTTTTAAAATTTGTCCAGTTAATTAAATGGAGATCACCTGTGCACAGTAAAAGTGATTTGATTAAAGTGATTATAAGTACACCTGTCTCTGGTACACTTACTTTTGAGTCAGGGAAAAACAACACCATGAAGACAAAAAGAACACTCCAAGCAGATCTGCAAAAAAGTTCTTCATAAACATAAATCAGGGGATGGATAAAAGAACATTTCCAAGTCCCTGAATATCCCTCGGAGTACTGTGAAATCAGTCATTAAGAAATGGAAAAATTATGGCACAGCAGTAAATCTGCCTAGAGCAGGCCGTCCTCAATAACTGAGTGACCGTGCAAGAAGGGGACTAGTGATGGAGGCCAACAAGAGACCTATGACTCAACTGTTGACCGGGTTCTTCATCAGTCATAGCTTTACGGGACAGTGGCAAAGAGAAAGCCACTATTGGGGGGGGGATATTTTGCCAGAAGGCATGTGGGAGACTCTGAAGTCAGCTGGAAGAAGAATCTATGGTCTGGTGAGAGCAAAATGGAACTTTTTATCCATCAAACCAGACACTATGTTTGGCGCTAATCAAACACCACACGTAACCAAAAATGCACCATCCCCACCATGAAGCATGATTGTGGTAGCAGCATGCTGTGGGGATGCTTCTCTGTATCAGGGCCTGGAAGGCTTGTAAAGGTAGATGGTAAAATTAATGCTGCAAAATACTGGGAAATCCTGGAGGAAAACCTGATGCAGTCTGCAGGAGAACTGAGACTTGGGAGAAGATTTGTTTTCCAGCAAGACAACGATCCCAAGCATACAGCCAAAGCTACACAAAAATGGTTTTGAAACAACAATGTTAATGTCCTGGAGTGGCCAAGTCAGAGTCCAGACCTCAATTGAGAATCTGAGGATGGACTTGAAAAAGGCTATGCACTCATGATCCCCTACACAACCTGACAGAGCTTGAGCAATTCTGCAAAGAAGAATGGGGAAAATTGAAGTGTCCAGATTTGCCAAGTTGATGGTGACCTATCCACATAGGCTCAAGGCTATAATTACTGCCAAAGGTGCATCTACTGAATACTGATTTGAAGGGGGTGAATACTTATGCAACCAATTATGTTGTGTTTAATATTTGGTGTAAATTTAGAGTAATTGGTAGAAGTGTATTTTGACTTTGATATGAGTCTTTTTCTGTTGATCAGTGTTTCAAAAATTTGAGTATCCTAAAGAAAGCTGAAAAACCTGCACACACTGCGGCCCTTCACGACCAGCAGTAAAGCAGCAATGCTATACAAGATGCAATGCTATACAAGATGCTACCAACAAGACAAGACGGCAAGATCCAGTCAAAGCCCTCCAGATGTGATTAAGTAAAGAGAAACGGTCCATGTCAATATATGACACTTTTTTACTGTGAGTGGAGGGGGAGTACACAGACATCACATATCACGAAAAAAACGCCAGTGTTAACTGAATCTTTCAGTGGCGAGTCCTACCCAAAGTGAGGTTTCTGTCATGTTGAACCGAGGCTCTCTGACTGAAGAGCTGTGAGTACAACGCAGACTCTGAAGACAGTCTTTTTGCCCACTTAACCTTTCTGTAATTGTTCCCAGCTTTTTCATGCAAATAAAGAGCTGCCGCTGAGCTGCTGACTGCTTTAACAGTAACCACTTTATTCCCCCCCCCCCCATTAATGTCTTGGGAGTACTGATCCCCTCATGCTTATGTGTCTCTCATCATTTTAAAACTTTTATTATGTAATTCGTCATTGCATTTTCCACACACCAGGTCCATTCATGCTCTGGTCTGTACCAGCTGGCCCAAAAGAAATACTAAAAAAGGGTTTGACCCAAGCTTTTAGAGCAATCGAGAAATTCAGACTTTAATTTGGAACTGGGGGAATCCAGTTTCTATATAAAACAGGGCCGCTCTGTAACATCAATTCTTCCTGGAAAGGCCCTTAACCACATCTAGCCTACAAAGGGAGTATTTGTTGGCGCTAACAGTGGGCAGAGCCGCCGGCGTCTGTCGACCGGGCCACTTCCTGCGCTGAGCCTTTGGTTTACCTCCATCCCCTCCACTCATTATCGGTCTCGCGGCCCAGCTTCCCTTCAGCATTGACGATCGATAGAGCCCGCGCTCATGAAACCAGGAGTGAGGCCTGATATGTAATAGACCTCCATAGACCTCTCCCCTACCAGTGTCACATAACAATTCATAATCTTGGCTTAATTCTTCAGTAAGACTCCAATAAAAATATATACCAGATACTCTGAGAGAAAAGCACAGATTTCCCAGTAGTTTCTTAAAAGCTACACTTTTTCTTAGACTTCGACTTTTCGTGCAAGACAAGGGATAAAATCACGACTATCTATAGGTGCGATAAAACATGATCTCGGGTTTAGATTACATACCCATTTGAGGTAAGTACTCTACAATGTGATGAAATCACATTTCAAACCGCAAGCCCTTTCTAGCACACCCTCCTCCCGTAATGGCCTGACTGTGTTTGGGATGGTTACCTAACTACGCCTTTCAGCCATCCACCAGTAAACCAGACCGCTGAAACCTCTCCCTCCAGCTATTTGATATTGAAACTGTCCCAAGTCCAGTTGAAGGACTGCACAGATGCATCCTCCATCCCAAACAAGTCCTGCCTCTGGCAAGAAAAAAGTGAGTTCTTTGATTGCTTCTCCGCCAGTCTAGGCCAGCTGGGCAAAATTCTCTCAGTTTCAGGAAGAAAGGGATTCAGTCGCCTCACAAACCTCTGACATATTCAGGATAAGGGGTCGTTGTGCTTAGAAGTGAGACAGCAGGCGCAGCCTTGCACCAGACAGTCAGAACAGAAACAAGCCTTTTGGCGGTCCACCAACACCTTGGCTTCTGATGGAGAGTAGAAAGAGCGAATCAGCTAGGTGGTTAGATGCAACATTTGGCTGGCGATAGTAAGACATTGGACCAAACCTGTAGTACTTGGAAAAGAGAGGTGCTGGAGACCACTGGCTATGGAGTTGCTGTGTTTGTATGTGTGTAAAAGAGAGACAGAGAAAAATTCTTAACACATTCTTGGACCACAATTACAAATCCTGCTGTATACATGAATAATTCTAATCTTAAGAATTAAGATTTTAAAAGCATATGTTGTTGCACCAAGCGTTCTTGCCAGTAGGGGTCACCGTTTACAAAATAACTCCTCTGCATCACTGTCCTCGAGGGCGATCGTGTCCACAGGTTTTTGTCCTACATGGCCCCTTGAGTGATTGATTAAAATAATTATTTGGGTTTTAAATGATCTCACCTGGTGTTGCCAGTCGTCAATTGAGAGGTAGACCGAAAAACCCGCAGACACAGCTCCTAATGACTGAAATAAACTTTAACATGCTCTTTTCCCCTAGCCTTATTAGATGTTTATAAGAAATCTGTAGCATTATTACATTACACTTGAATCACATCCAGTAATACAAGCAAAATGATTAATTGTTCAGGAAGAAAATGTATATTTGAACCCAAAGTAAATAAAACCCCTCTAACATATTCCTCGGGAACTGAAACAGATGTATATTTTTGAGAGTTCACAGGGAGCAGATATGAACACGACTTTCATTCCCCGTACCCTGTTCAGCCAAAGCAGCAACAGCTTCCCAGGGTTCAGGATTCCCATACACCTGGTGGGGAGAGTACATTTATAAATGTTTGGGGGAAAAATGAATACTTGATTGGTCTCTGAGAGAAGAGCATACACTGCTTTCACTGGAGGCCATGCCAACAATTCCAAACCAAACAGGGCATAAATATTCAAACCCAGATCCATAAAACTTTACATTTTATTCAAATTTTATTTTGCCCTATGTTCTGTGGCACAGGGTTCACATCCCAGTTGCTGTTATAATTAGTAAAGTTAAATCTACTAAATGATTTTACAAAAGCCTTACAGAATGATATTTGGATTAGCTATTTTTATGTTTCAGGAAAATGCATCAAATGTAGTGGTTGACTATGAATGGGTTTGTGATTCGCTACTTACCAAGAGGTTTTCTACATTCTCAGCACAACAGTCTGCAGGGCGGGACAATCTCTGACAGGGGCAATGAGACCTAGATACTGATCCCTGCAGTGTTTCTGTGGTCGATACCTGTCTGCCCCGTTCCCAGAAACTTGGGTTCTCGGCCCCGGTAAGGCAATGTTCTGAGCCTCGGAGATGAGTTTCCTCCACAATGTTGCTACGACTAGAAAGTCTGCTTCCGTCTGATAGGCATTCTTTATCATCACTCCAGCGTAAATGTCCAAAGGATGAAGGAAAAGTTGTTTCAAAAGGCATGCTCATCCACTGGCTAGTGCTAACATAGTCAATACTGCATGCTCATCCACTGGCTAGAGCTAACATGGTCAATACTGCATGCTAATCCAGTGGCTTGTGCTAACATGGTCCATACTGCATGCTCATCCAGTGGCTTGTGCTAACATGGTCAATACTGCATGCTCATCCACTGG
>JAOVYW010001657.1:24120-37178 GCA_025775045.1 Hiodon tergisus | reverse complement strand
TGAACAAAGTGAACAAAGTGAAGTGTTCGTAAAGGGTAAAAATCCTGTTTAATTACCGTCATTACCATGGGGATTTATAATTGTCCAATAATTGCCAATTCAACTGTATTGTGTAGTTCTGAAGTGATCTGTAGTGATTCAGTGAGGGTGAATCCCGCTTGTAGTTTTCACCCTAAGCGTGGGCATGAGAGGGTGACGTTAAGACCTGCATTGTTTCGATTTGTACTCCAGGTCTCTGGTGTCCACCAATAAGCACCTCCTGGCAGAACTGGAGAAGACCAAAGCGCGCCACAGAGCAGCTGGAGCTCCGCATGGAAGAGCGGAGGAAGACCGTTAGCCTGTTACACTTTTTACTCTGCTCCAGTATGCTTTTACCCTCATTGTAAATTTTTATTTATCAGTTATTTATTTACACTGTATATTTGTGTGTGGAAGGTGACTTCTTATGTAAGGCGTTGACTTAATATTATTTCAGAAATAGGTAAGAACTATGAGAGCCTTCCTCCTCTTTCTAACGGGTGTGATTCACGTTCAGGTAACCGCTGATGGGAGCAATATAGTTCTGTCGCCGTGTGTGAATTAGGTCTCTGAACTCTCTCACACATCACAGGTCATCCCCAAAACAGACCTGAGACCAGAGGTAGTCCCCCCCGAGTTATCAGTTGCCGTATGTGTACGTGAAAACCGCCAAAACGAAGGGTTTTCCCTAGTGACGACAGCTGTTTACCAGATCACTGACTCTACTTCACCATTCGCCACAGGCCCTTCTCCCATTTCTCAGTATACATTTATGCAAGCAGTATGTGTAATAGGTGGTAATCCAGTGTATTTTATTATTTATTTATTCATAAACATTTAGTTAAGTTAGTTAGGACAGAATGCCATATACAGGAAAATTGTTATTTAAAAATATGGACACATACGAATATATTAAGTACCTTTATTGAAAAGAACAATGTCAGAAACACATTCCATGCACTAGAGCACGATACAGCACAAAAGGTCTTTTATTTTTATTTTTTATAAATAGAAGACATTAAGCAGTAATTAAACATTAACTTAATCGAAATTCTTGCAAATATTTAATGAAACGCACTAACCAACGGGGGCGTCGTAAACAAAACGTTTAAGGAGCAGAATGTTTGTCCAGTGAGGTATGAAAAGTGACAATGTTGCAATATAACTTTCTGACAGCTGGATTCCCTTTTTGACACCCGTAGAAACATTTCACCCTGACGTTTTATCCATGTAAGATGGACCTGCATTGTGACCTGTCGCTTGTCCTGAAAGTCAAGCAAAACTGAATCACAAATCACCCACATAGTCTCGGCCACAGCGATCGCTGCAGATGACTTGTTACTTTTGTTGACAAAGGCAATACACTGGGTCATGGGTAGTGCTGGTACCGTTTAATACTGATGCTCAGTATAGACAATGCTTTTACTCACAGAGAAAATTCTGTACTCTTAAAACCCATTACCGCTTTCCCCCGGCCATGGGAATTAAAAGGCTGGTCCAATTGATCAGAACCGGGTCTTTTTTATTCTGATACTGCTGCTACCATGGGAGAATACATATATAAAGTATTTAATAGTTCTTCCCTTTTTTTCCTTCTTTTTTTTGACCATTCTGTGGACTGTGGTATTAGTATAGTTGCCTAAAGTAGTTTATTCAGATACAGAACCTTTGCAAGCTTGAGGGGATATATTAACGTAACATAAATATTTTTAAATGTAATGTCATGTGGTGAAAACAAAAGACATTAAGACAAAAAGGAAAAATAATGATTGACTCCATATATAAAACAATTCCATTTAACCAAACTAATTACCACTAATTAAAGAAAAGGTTATTTTCAAGGCTCGCATATTAAACATATTCCAATATAGTTTAAATAGTTTTATTGTTTAAGGCTGACTAACAGAAATACTATTTAAAACAATGGCAGTTCCTGACTTAAACGTAATATACTAACGGTCTACAATATTTATATGGTAAATAGAGCACACTTACTATAAGCAGACATTAGGAAAAACTGGAATAAAGAAACACTACCAGCTAGACACATGTAAGGAAATAATTACGGAATAGAATTTTGGTTGCATTTGTTTCCTTAATTAAATACCTGAAAAGATGACAATAAACGTTAAAAAAAAAAAAAAGCCTAAACCAAAACCAAAAATAAATACAAAGAAAAGTGCAATTGTGGGAGTAGTTAAGTCTACTCTTCTAAACAACTTTAGTTCATCCCTACTTGGCAATGTGCTGTAGTAGCACTTGGTAAATACATATTTCAAATCCTTCTCTATGGTCCTTAAAATGGATTTAGGTGATGTTTCATTTCTTCACAAAACTTCACTTGAAACCTTAGCAGTTGCATGCTATCGTTAAAGGAATGTACCCGGCCAATGGCGTCCTTGTCAGAGCAGATGCAAACGCTATTCCAGTTTTCACACATCAGAAACTCAGAGCTCAGCGAGTCTCTCTTAAAAAAATTTAAAAAGCGTTAGATGAGTGAAAATATTAAACCCGGTTTTCCGCGGTTTTTCTTTGTGCTTTTTGATGAAGTTCTCAGAAAATGAACCATGGATGCCTCTTCGTTTGTTGGTTTGTCGTGCCTGTGTTCGACTGCTCTCCGACCTCACATGGGCTTGGACGGGGATTTGACTTTCTTTTCGTACGTCCCTGCGTGTTTGTATCCCGGGACGTATCCGGACTTGTCCACCACCTCCACGCGACCCGCCTTGCCCTTCCCTCGACCGGTCTCGTCGAAGCGCTCCTTGTGCGAGCCGGTGAATTTGGTGGTGTCTGTCAGACGAGACACCGTGGGAGAGGCCACGGCTCTCTGAGGATGTGGGGTGGGAGAAGAGGAACTCGCTGAGATATCGGATCGGATTATCTCTATAATGCTACCGTACTTTAAATTTAGCATTTAATCATCGATTTATTTCTACTTAGCATGTTGATGTATATTCACTTAGTAACCGATTTTACACTAACACGACCGACCATATTCCCGTCCGTACACACAAATATTTGTGTAGGGCGTGTGAACTGGAGCATATTCATAGTTTAAAAATGTCCTTATGATATGAACTGGAGCATATTCATAGTTTAAAAATGTCCTTATGATATGAACAGATTTTCTTCTGTCCCACATCACTCGTATGCCCAAATATAAGTTTTCTGGCGTTGCTGGAAAGCCCAACACAACTGGAGCTATAAACTGAACGCGTGGGCGTCAAAGTGCCGTTACACAGTTCCATTGCTCACAAAAATCCAAAGGATTACCATTCGATCAACGTGCGATTGATCAGCGATGCTCAGTTTGACATCGTGAAACGCCGCGGGCCAAGAGGAACCCATGACTACACGCTTAGAACGCGTTCGTTTTATAGCTTAGACAAAGTAGCTGCTTCTTCTATTTGTATTACATTGGGATGTACCTTTTGACGGTCTTTTTCATATTTCATATTCTTCTGACATTAAATCTTGGCTATGTGAAATCAGGCGGGCCTTATACGGGTGAACACCTTCGCAAGCATGTTTCTGTGAACACATTACCGAATGAGGCCCGCTGTCTCTGCCCCATCCCAGGGCAAACTACACAAAGGTTTATGATGTGTTCCCTAACACATCATGCTGAAAAGTCACGTTTGCGGCGCCACTGGTGTTTGTAACGGCTCAGGCTTGCACGTGGACTTACCGTGACCCCAGAGATGATAGGGGATTTTCCCTCCACCATCTTGAAGACCTCCGCGGCAGCCTCTTCGGCTGTCTTTTCCCTGAATCGCTTCCTGGCCAGCTCGGACAGCGCCTCCTTAAACTGGTCAAAGGTGATGGTGCGGCAGGATTTCTTCCTGGGACGGGACGGGACGGGACAGGACCCAGACGTGAGTCAAGGTGGATTTGTTTCATGACAAAGGAATGTCCAACATTCCTGTTTGTCTAAGCTTCCTAAAAAATATAAATCACTTTGAACCAATCAAAGCAAACTCAAGTGTAATCAAACGGACCTTGATAATCTGACCAGGACCTTCCTTTGCTTCCATCTCATCTCAGAACCCTGTATGTGTTCATTATACGCCGTTGGTCTCATGGGCTGACCTTTAACAGTTACACTTTAATTTCCTTCTAAGGTTACGTAACCTTTTGCTAATCAAGTGCATCTGTAGTACCCAATACAAATGTCAAATCCATAATTTCCTAACCAGCATTCTCCACTTTGGCTGCCTGATACCATACGGGGTAAATTCAAATGGCAACTTTAAAAAGCTCAATTAGGACGTGATGAACGGTGAGAAGAAGGTGAGGGTCTGTCGGTCAGAACTTTACTCCTTTCTCTCGGACTCTATGTTCTTTCTACACAGCCCCAGCAGCCCAGACTCAGGAAGTTTACACAGCGTCACCAGAAACATTTCCTTTTAGAGGGGGCAGAAATGTACTCAACTAGACCATGTTCCCTTTTCAACTCCATGTTAAAAAGCACATAGTAACACAAACACAAACAGCCATCGCCGTGGAGATAAATCACCTAAACAAGAGTCCATAAAGGCCACTGTTACCCTGGGTTACCTGCTGTCATAGTAACACGCCACAGTAAACATGCCTGTTTGGGTTTATTATTAATTCATGACCAGTTTTGTTTGGGCAACCCTTCACTGATGAGCTCTTCAGAGTTTCATTCCTCTCAGCCTGTTCCATGCTGTGCAATGTCAGATGTGAAACTTCACTACTTCCAACTGACTAAATCTAGGGATGACGCGTTTGTCTCTGTTATAAATCTTCTTCACTGCATTACCTTTTTGGAAGCATTCGAAAGGATCACCAACATTAAATAAACACGTTCGTGAACTGCAAACATAACGGTTCTAAAATAATGCCGTCTTCTGTGCTATACTAATGCTAACCCTATGCGGGCTCTGTGGTACGGGCATCTGAAGTGAAAAGGCTCGGTCGTTTTTTAACGCGGGTTGTTTATTCGTTTTAGTTAAGTAAACATAACTATCAACAAGCAACGAATAAGGTTGAAACTGTCGGTGCTCTGTCTCCTGGCAGTATACACAGTTAGTCATTTCATTTTGGGCTTGGTCTGGTACACATTGGTTTTATCATCATCTCCATCACCAACAAAATAATTCAGTGCTTAATTGGACTCAACTATTGCTGTGCTTTAAAACGTCTGCCGTCTTCATTCTGCAGACTAATGTGGCAAGACTAGGATGCCTTGCCCTTTTCAGGGATCAACTGGATTTATCTACGGGGTGGGACCGCCAGATTCTTCCCCAGATAACACAGGAAGTCAGGGGTCCTGGATCTACCTTGTGAAATTATGAAATACACTACAGTGCACTAATGTACAAGTGCATAAAGAAAATGTTGCATTAATGCAAACATATTGCATGTGTGTGAATGAACTGAATTTACATATATTCATGGAAAAGAGAGTCTAGAATGTATAAATCGAATTAGCACGCATATTTGGACACACAGACAGAGGTTTCACATACAAAAAGCGGCATTCGATTTTGCACAAAATAAATCCAGATTTAGTCCAGCTCCACGCATGGTGTCTTACTGAAAGAACACAACGTAAGGCAAAAAAAGTGAGGTTAATCAGCAGATCCTGCATAAGAATACATTAAATCTACAGAAGAATTAGTTGCAAAGTCGTATTAGACTAGGCAACATTCTCTGGCCAGCCGCCTGTTTATTGAGTATATTGGCCCAGGGCCAGATGTGAAATTTCAATACACTGCTGACTGTATCAATGACACCGTTTTTGAAGACCTCTAGCCTTGTGAAAATATGGAATTATAAATCTGCTGGAGACAGTTACAGAACCATACAGATGCATGCATGCTTTGGACAGCACAAGTCTAGGCTAGGTATTTACCACCTAAAAGGGCAGAGGGCTTATTTAACCCTTTCCCCACCTCTTTCAAACCTCATCGGAGATTAATCCCATATCGAGATAAACAGAAGATCTGCATCGTTCCCTACAATACTGTTCTACACACTTCACCACACAGCTCACGTCTGGAGACAAAACAGCCTACAACACTTCCCCTCCCCCAGAAGAATCCGTTCATTATCCTCAGCCTGGCTTCATAATATACACACCATACCGTTTGTTAGGACTGTCTTGCAGGCACAACTGATTAGTAATAGCTTTGGGGTGCCATTAGAACAATAGTGGGACAAATCGTAAGCTGCTTTTGCAGACACTAGGCAGACACTCTCAAAAGGGCCCTATCTCGCCAAAACCTGGAATTCGCTCCGAGGATCCACATGTAGATGGCTGAGATCACATGACAACCTTCACCCTCCCATGCATATAGTGAAGCCAGTCTCCCCTCCTAGCATGAATGAAGGAATTTTTCACCACCCGCTTTTTTTTCCTCAAACCCGCAGGGTTCACCCGCTTTACCTGGCTGGAGGTTTAAGTCCTGGTTCTTACCTGACTGGAACTCTGCAATCCCCCCTCGCCTAGTATCAAACCGGAAGGTTCTGACTTAAAGACTCTGGTCTCATGACTCAGGGAGTACTAAATACCATGGACTCCTCATCCCTCCACACTCCTCAAACAGTAATACTGTCATTGCGCAATATAAACTGTACATTTTAACTGTGTTAGTATTTTTGTGTTATTAATAATTTACAATCTGTACACAAGGTTTTTGTCATCCATCCAAATACCTGTGACACATCACCACATAACCGAATATATCCTAACCTCCAGGAAATTCGTTTCAAAGTAAAAAGAAAACAAAATGTCATAAACAGGGAAAACCAGTTACTCCCACACGACTGATTCCTAAATTAAATGAGTTCCAGAATAAATTTCCACATGAACAAAGAACAATCCCTGAATCTACCAGCGCTTTATTTCAGACGCAGAATTTCTTCTGCAGGAAAATCTCCCAACGCTAGTAATCATGTGTCCTTTCCAGACTTACTTCACTTAATGAGGCATTTCCTTCACAAGTCCTTCTGCTTCTCCCTCGCAGTTTTAATACTGTCATACAGAATATATTTCATTCAGAAGACTTAGACTAAACTAATAATTCCGTTCCTATAGTTGGATCAGGCAAGAGTACTGATATGAGACAGGCAACAAAGTCCTAAACACTTAGCCCTCTTTGGGCGTTGGTGTTTTTTATTTTAGGTTGTTTAAATCTTGTTTTCCACTTAGGAAGATGCATTTCCCAACGTGACGTATTTAACATTAACGACTCAACAAGACTGGTTACCAAAAATGGCCGTCATGTTTGTCACAGGAGTCCACTCAAGAGTTCATTTAGCACTATGACATTTTTCCTACCGGCTTTAAATTTTTACAAACAAACGTGATCTTCGCCTACTGGTCGTGCCATAGAAATTAGCTTAACCAAAAAAAGCCTCCTGCCTTTGGCCATCTGCTGGAAAAACCAAAAGTAACCATATCACAGTAGAATCTCTCTGATGGTATTTTTTAAATAGGCTTCTTCCTGTCCACCCCCTGTTAATCTCTCCTGTCTGACAGCTTACCGCTTCCTGAATGAGTATAAATATGACCAGGGAGTTGAAGTAAATCGGCAGGACACCACTGAGAGGCACCCGTCTCCTCATTTGACCTTCTGAAATGGGGAGACGAAAATTCAGAAAGGTCCCTCCCTTGCCTGGATCAACAGGAAGTAAAAGCGCCCGTACTTGACTTTGGTGAAGACGATGTCAACGTCGGTGAGGGTGACGGTTTTCCCGTCGATTACGCTACAGTCCTTGCAGAGCTTGGACCAGTTCTTGCCGTGCATCTCCCTGCCGGTGGCGCGCGTGTCCCCGTGGATGGCGAAGCGGCGGAAGGACTCCTCCAGCGCCGTCAGTTCCACCGGCGTCACCGCGCCTGCCCCCGCCCCGCCCTCGCCGGTCCCGTTGGACTCGGAGGAAAGCCTCTTCAGGGCGTGATCCTTCGACTGCTCGCTGGGGGGTCGGAGTGGGGACTGCAGGGGATGCTTTGCCATCTGGACTTTAAACTCCGCCATATTTCTTAAAAGGGGAAAAACAACAAATATTCCATGTTTTGCAAACATTGGCAAAGTCCAAGAGGGAGGAACAGGGTTCAAACAGACAACAAAACAGCTAAACCAGTTTAAACGGCCTTCAAAATGAGTATTCCAGTAGATTAATATTATTATTAATATTAATATGAGGCCACTGAGAAATAACAATAATAAATAAAAATTATATAATATGAAGAGATAAGCAGCTGATCATCAATAGTGATTAATTAATATACCTAATTAATTAATCATTCAGATATATTTATGCATCAGACACTTATACACCATTCACAAAACATGAAAACAAAGCCAATGGACCATAACATCCCATAATAGCAGGGTTTATGAAACTTTGAAACTCAAGCACACAGCCACATAATGTTGAGCTCTGTCTAGTGCCGGGGTGGGGTGGGGGGTGGGGAGGGGGTTCCATCGCCAGTTCATCAAATTACGATCTAAGTAAAAGAAAGCAATTTAGTGGATGTCTCAGGCCTACATTACAGCTTTATTGATGTGGTCCTAGAAATGGAGGGACATACTGCAGACTCAACACCTCAGACCCCTCCACAACAGCTCTCTGTCAAAGAACCAATGTTCTCCGAGTGCTTTCCTGTGCAGAAACTGGCAGCCGGTGGGTGGATGTGGTAAGTGTTCTGGCTATTGATAGACCTCTCCGGGATCGCAGACGGGAGAGTTGAGGCGCTGGCAGGGACCACGCAGAACGACAGACATATTGTCTAACCTGCTACATATCTCCGCACACTTAGGTAAACATTGGAGCCCTGACTGAAAGTCGCGGCACTGACGAAGTAACCGAAGAAATCAGTTCATTTTTAACTGAATGTAACAGAAACTCAGAGGATGCCGACAGGAAAGTTTTCTGGAATAAAAGGCCCTGGAATATGGGAGCTTTTTAAATGATTTATGCAGAACCAGTTTGTCGTTTTGTTTCAATTCAGTTTACTGGAACTATTTTGGCAATGACTATATATAAAGTAAAACAAAATTTCCACATGCAAACAATTCTAGATACACGGTACCACATCACATACCTCACTAACACTAATTACATTCATTATTAATACCTAACAAGTGTTATTAATGATACATTTTACATAAATTCAGACAGAGTCAATTTGACAGAAATTTCTCAACCGCTGTTAAAACGGTAAAAAAAAAAAATCTATCGCTACCAGTCACTCACTCTATGTGGCCATAAATCATTATACACGCACACACACATTATATACACACGGACACACACATTATACACACACGCACGCACATAAAGATATAGACATGCAAACCATAAATCATTATACACACACACACACACACACGCACGCATGCACACACACACACACACACACACACACACAGATACACACACACACAAAGATATAGACATGCAAACAATAAACTTTTTTCATTATATATAAAAAAGTGATGATATTGTAAGGTTTATAGTATATTTATACAAGCATGCTGCCAGAGGAGCTAACAGACAGACAGACAGACAGACAGACAGACTGCATGAACTCTGTATTAGCCCGAGCACCACTCCTCTCCACACTCACTCTGGCCCTGACGTGTCCGTGTCCGTGTCCGTGTCCGTCCTGCCGTCTGCTCCTTCCTCCTCACCTCGCGGAGTGGGTGGCTCTCGCTGTCTCTTGGTGCTGCAGAGAGGAGCGCAGCAAACTCTGTGAGTGAGCGAGTCTCAGAGGGAGCAAAAGAGAGAGAATGTGCTAGTGCTCTGGTTTTCATGTAAACTCTGTGAGTGAGTGAGTCTCAGAGGGAGCGAAAGAGAGAGAATGTGCTAGTGCTCTGGTTTTCATGTAAACTGTGAGTGAGCGAGTCTCAGTGAAAGCGAAAGAGAGAGAATGTGCTAGTGCCCTGGTGTCCATGTAAACTCTGTGAGTGAGAGAGTCTCAGTGAAGGCAAAAGAGAGAGAATGTGCTAGTGTTCTGGTTTTCATGTAAACTCTGTGAGTGAGTGAGTCTCAGTGAAAGCGAAAGAGAGAGAATGTGCTAGTGCCCTGGTGTCCATGTAAACTCTGTGAGTGAGAGAGTCTCAGTGAAGGCAAAAGAGAGAGAATGTGCTAGTGTTCTGGTTTTCATGTAAACTCTGTGAGTGAGTGAGTGAGTGAGTCTCTGAGTGCACAGGGAGAGTGAAAGGGAAAGACAGATAACACACAAACGCATATTGGTTCTCATGTGAAATCAGAGGGCAAAGTATCACTATTTTAGTTTCACTTTGACAAGCTTGTTCAATGCCCCGCTACACTAATGTATTTACTGCTTTGACTAAACGTCCAATGTCTAACAAATTGAAAACATATTCAACACTAATACTTTAATGTCCCACCTCCTACAAAATAACATAATGCACAAACATGCAAGTATCTGGAAATGGTGCAGAAACACTAAATCTGTGGCGCCCATGGCAGAAAGCTACCCACTACGACTCGTGCCAGCATTGGAAAAGAAAGGGAAAACTTTAATTATTATTATACCCTTTCTGTAAATCAACAGTTGGTGCCACCAGCTGTCAGGTCACACCGACATAATCAAATCCCTTTTAATAAAATAAAATGACATTTTCTTCTTTCAATGTAATCTTCACTTGAGCTTCACAGAGCCTCCATTGTTTCTTACACAGCTCACAATTTCACAGTTTACCCACTTAAGAGCACAGCTGTAAATTCACTGAAACAGTTCAGTTTGGTACCTTTCTCAAGGATACAAACAGAGGGTACGTAATGAGACTAGAACCTTCCCAGCACCAAAGACCAGCTATTACGCCGCCTATGGCCGCTTGATATAACATTTTATCTTTATTTAAATTAATGGAATATAGTTAACTACCCTGCAGTAAGATAACAGAACAGCATCCTACCAAAACAGATCTCAAAAATTAGGGTTTCTCCTAAAATAGCCGAGCTCTTAATACTCATTTAAAAAAAAAAAAAAAAAAATTTTAAACAAGCAAACCAAATATCAATAATTGGTCAGCCAAATTAACTATGACTGAAGCAATGTGTAAAAAACCAATCAACTGAAATTTGCTTACCTTTCATTTGCCCCCATAATGTACAGGAAACACAACAGCTATGACCTCACAGGGCCAGAGTTACCATGGCAAAGTACATCCCAGAAATGTGGCTTCCCAGTTCCAGGGGAATTCTAAGAACCATATGTCAATATGAAGGGTTCTTTCCCAGTTATCCACTACAGAAAGTACACTTTACTCTTCTGGGTAGGAGTCCCAGTTTGTTTGGACTTGTGGTACCAACAACTAAACTACAAGAACCGACCAGTCTTTACTGTTTTGCACAAACCTAACCAATCGTAAACTCCCACACCTCTCATCTCTCCCTCTAGATGGGTGGAACCAGAAATATCTGGAGAAGTTCTCTTATTTGACTGTGATACAGAGGTTTTGTCACAGACAGTAGCAAACTCAGGAATTATTGTTATTACTTGAAAAGGATTCACAAAGCCTATCAAATGTTGTCATTATATATATTGCTTTAAATTAAATAATAAACAAAGGATTATTAATCACCATCAATACTACCATTCAGGACACAGAACACTGGGAGACTATTGTGCAGTGATGTGTCATCTTTGTCTACTGTACCCCCCTTAACACACAAGCACAGAGTGACATCGCACAGTGTCACTGGTAGCAGGCCAAATTTCCTATCAGCACAGGTGCTGCCGCGCATGTGTGTGTGTGTGTGTGTGTGTATGTGTGTGTGTGTGTGTGTGTGTGTGTGTGTATGTGTGTATGTGTGTGTGGGAGTCGGGGTCACACAAGGCCTATGCCAATGTGAAATGATTAAACCCCATACATACAGGTCGCTAGTAGAGAACTCGTGAGAAGATGAAACTGAGATGACATGCTCTAAAGTCAAAGCAGCAGTGGGCTAAAATGCACAATCGTTGAGAACCTTGTTTAAGGGTCTAGCGGCAGCGCTGGGACTTGAGTCAGAAACCAAGGCTGACATCTATATCTACACCACCACACCGCTCGAGCGTGTGTGTGCGGTCATTTGGAGCAACACTGCCAATGAGGATACAAACCCTTCAATATAAAATACACTACGGTAACCTATCAAATGCCAGAGATGGGCTCGCTGTGTCACATGGACAATAACAACACCAGTGGAAATGCATTATAAACAGTATGAAATCTAAACACCTAGGATATATGCACCTAAGTATTATCATCCCTGTAGTGTAATAAGCATGTATATAGGTTATCATTGTCACTGATTTTACCATTATTAAAGTATAATATGCAAGCACTGCAAAGCTGTTGCGTTTAATTTAGCCAATGAAAGCCAAGCAACAGAACTGACAGCCCCCTGTAAGTAAACCACATTATTATTCCTGCTCTCTGATTGGGTAAGGACATTTAGATCTTAGGAATGCCACACATCTGACTTCTACCAACGAAACATTAAAACATAAAATATACATCACAAAATATAGGCAGATGCAGGGTTTTATATGCAGAAAATATTTATAAATATATATTTACATTTTGCTAATTTATATATTTAGATCTATATTAAATATATGTAAAATATATTTTTATAAATTAAAAAATGTTATAAATGAAAGATGCTTTTGCCTAGTTTAATTTGCATTCACCCAATTAATCCAGTTCAAATTCAGCAGAAATACGGAGGAAACCTCGACATGTGCGAACAGGCAGCGTAGCCTTTCCGCGCAGGCAAAGCAGAGTTGGGAAAATGCTGTATTTATTTACTGTGACACCCTTGACTCTCTGAAAGAGAGCTCTGTGGCATCCGTTGTATTCTAGAGAGTGCAATCAAAGCAATCAGGGACAAAGGCATCTTTTCATTCTCTTCGTTGTACAGTCTTATATTCCCAGCCCCTGGGGCTCTCTTTAATGTTTATCCCCTTTCCAACCACTATGTCAGGCACGTGCCCCAGTATAAATCTTTTGATAAATCTTTTGATAAATCTTTTGATAAATCTTTTGATAAAT
>JAOVYW010001656.1:116-15984 GCA_025775045.1 Hiodon tergisus | reverse complement strand
CCTCCAGCCGAAGCGGAGCTGTTGTACATTAAGGAAGTGGAGAAGCTGGATGCGTTCGGGCAGGAGAGCTTCGCTGCTAAGGTATGGGCAGGTCTACACGTCCCCCTGGTCAAGATGTGATCCTTCTCAAGTCATGAGTCACAATCCCTGCTTCCTCCATCCAAACTCACAGGACAACTACACCAATGACATCTACATCGGTGTTTCCTTTATCGGGGTCTTCGTCAAGCACCGCAATGGGAGATCCATCATGTTACACAGGTCAAAATCTCACGTCTTCTGTACGAGGCTTGTGTGTTATTTATCTATAAACATACTCCAAATAAGTTTAGTTAGTTTGTATTGGGTAGGGGAGATGACTCTCATAACTCGAACCTTATTGTGACTCAAGTATCGCATGGCCCCTTTGAATCGCAGATGGAAGGACATTGGCAACATCGCACACAATAAGTCGGCCATCACGGTGGAGATAACCAGCAAAGATGACACCATCATGTTTCACACAGTGAGTGCTCTCTCCTGGGTTGGGGTGTGGGCGGGCTATCCCTAGCAACACAGAGACGGTGGTTTCAGGGGGAAATGTGGGACAAAGAGAGTGAGAGCATCTTCTGCCTTTTCCTCTAAAAAGCTTTACCATAGAAGGTGCATTAAGGACATTATTTTATATTTAGAGGAGGTATCAGCTATGTCAAGAAAGCACTTTTGTTTCCTGTTTGCATACATTTACCTGGGTCATCTGTGCAAATGATGGAGTCATTTGTAGTTGTACAGTACACTATTGGGTCACAAGAACCATAGCGCGGTTGAAGAAAGCGTAGTTAACGATACGATTGGATGCCTTTCCTTCATTTCAGGAAGACATGGAAATGGCCAAGTACATCTCAAGACTCTTCACTGCCAGACACAAGTTCTACAAACAGAACAAAATATGCACAGAGTAAGTCCCATGGGTTTCCTCCCCAAAGCCCGATGGTGATCGTGATGAGAGATCGAACTTGGTCCCGCCTACACCGCGGTGATTGAAAGCCAGTTTGTCATTGCAGCATACCCCTCTGTTGCGTTGTCACTGCTCTTGGGAGTGTGGTCAGAGAGGTCTCATCAACTATTTTTTCCTTCTTCTTCATGTCCCGATGTGATGAAAAACGGTTCTCTTTGTGTCTGTAGGTAGGGATATGGTTTGTTTGATTTAGATTTGCTAAAGCATACAGGCTACTAATATTACCTCCTCTTAAAAGATGTGGCTGATTCCAAATTCCTGCAAACAAGTGACAAGGAAATGTTTTCTTTCGTGTGCCACTGAGTGACGTATCTTGCAGCATAAACACCTCTTTCCCACCGCCAGTCCTATAGCTGCCCGATGTAGGCTGCTTTTTCTACCACTGGCTGACCGTTGAACATAGGGTTTGCACTTCCAGTTACGAACTGTAAAAGTTCAAGACAGAATGTTTATAATTTTTGTAATTAATAGTCGTGACAGTGAAAAGATGAAGTAAAGGCATTTTTAAAATTGATTTTGTTGTGCCTGAATTGGTAATATAGGTCTAATAGTTAACACAGGGTTAACTGGCCAATGAAATCATCATCAGATTTGATAGATTAAACGACTCATGCTTCCCAGTTAACTTCATTTGGGCTATGCTTTTAAAATACTTTCTCAATACAAATGATAAAAAAGCTTGACATGAGCACAGAACTGAGAAAAAAACTAAGAACTGATTATCCTGAATCTAGTTTTCAATTACCAACTCAATCAAACATAATCAATTAAGACATAGGTTGGGGCAGTAGAAGAATACTTTCTCCCTGAATGTGGTATTTGAGCTTTTTCCATAGCAGAGTGAAATGGATAATGATGCCGCGTGCTTGTTGTCTCCGCAGGCCAGCCCACTCCCCGGCGCCAATTCGGAGACGGCCCACGCTGACACGCTCCTCCCTGGTACGCCCCTGGGTAGCCTCTCGAGCCTGTGTTTATATCCATATAGACGGTTATATCCAAAGGGACCTACTTGACCATCAAAGCCAAATACGCGAGACCTGCTGTCCCAATGCAACATGGTTACGCTCAGTCCAGATAAAAAGGTTTAGGGCCCCAGCTTCCCATGAAGCACTCAGTGTTTTGCATTGGAGAAGAGTATGGGAACTGGAACAAAAAGGCCATTTATATCTTTGCATGGAGCAAATCGTAATGAATTGTGGGTGGTAGGGGGTTTGTCAGGGTTAACTATCCAAAGAAAGTATGAATTACTGACTTTTTTCTGCCTGATTTATTCCACCCTGAATGACCTTAAGTTAAGGAACTTGGTTTCCAGGACTACAAAGGAAGCAATGATTCAGTTTAACTTTCCCCCCAGCCTCCCCCCCCCCCCACTTGGCACACAATGGTTTTAAATGGAGCCCAATTGTTTTACAGTAAAACCCTGTGTACTGTGGCCGCTTGCGTTTTTTGTAAATCAGGCTTAGAATTCAAGCTTTTTAACCCCCTCTGTCCTGTAAGCTGTGTAAATTAAAGACGTTTTAAATAAAAGAAGAGGAACGGAGTTGGATCCATCCATGTCCTTTCCACCGTGCCATGTTACATCAGCACCTTCTCCAGATGTTCACACCATGCCATGTACATCCGTGCCGTCTCCAGATGTTATCACTGCCGCGTTACATCAGCGCCTTCTCCAGATGTTCACATCGTGCCACGTTACATCAGTGCCTTCTCCAGATGTTCACACCGTGCTGCGTATTGTCCCGTTTCTTAGAATTGACCTGAAATAAAGTCCACTTTAAATGTCAGCCCATACAGAGCCCGACCTCCTTTGTGTAACATTGTCCCCTTTCTCTGTGCTGTCTCTGCCTTCAGCCCCGGCCCCGCTCCTGCATTCTCCAGTCCCAGTACGGGGAACATTATCAGGACACGCAGAGCTCCCAGGGTACGCTCCTCCCTTCCCTCCATCGCCCACTCCTTACATCCAGCTTACATTCCTGTTGTGTGGCTCCCCTTACACGGCCCGTTGTTGTCGAATGGTGATATGTGACCATAAGATCTGCAAATGCAGACTAAATGTATAGTTTTGTATTTATCTTCTTTATCTGCTGAATAAAACCTAGTAATAATAATAGTGATTTGTCTTGTGAAAAATGAATAAAGCATAGTAATTGTAATAGTGCTTTGCTGCTCTGTTCTCCCCATAGACAGTATTTTCCATGAAGACCCCTATTACAAATCTGAGAACAGCCTGGACCGGTACCCATTCCGAAATGGGACTGTGGCCAATGGCAGTGTATACAGCACCCCCAGCATGAACTCTCTCAACCACTCACAGACCTTCATCCAGGCCTCGCCAATGTCCTCCAACCTCAGCATTCCGGGCAGTGACATCATGCGTCCCGACTCCATCCCGGGCCACCAGCACAATGCCATAATCGCGCCCTCCTATCGCCCCACTCCGGAGTACGACGTGGTCATGCGCAAGAAGATGGTGCCAGCCGGAGCCAGCCGCATGGTGCCAGCCGATTGCCACAGCCAATCCCTGCGCAACCTCAACATCAGCAACGCCTTTGCTTACCGGCAGCCGGAGGGCCTGGTGTACAGCCAGCCTGAGATCAGGGAGCAGTCCCAGTACCCTGGCCTCTACAGCCCCCAGGTTAGCTACAGCAAGCCGGTGGCCCCCTCCGCTCATGTGAATCCGTGTGGCAGCTCAGCCACTGGGCAAGGGGCAGGCAGTGCCATCTCCCACACGGTCAGCACCCCCGAGCTGGCCAACATGAAGCAGCAGTGCGGCCAGGGCTACAGCGCTGCTCACATGCTGAGGAACCACCTGTCTCGGCCTCCGCCCCCCTACCCCAGCTTCCGGCCGGCCACCAGTACCCCCGACCTGGCCAGCCACCGCCACAAGTGCATCGGGGGCAGCAGCCCAGAGCTGGTCACCCGAAAGGTTCAGCTTTCTGTCAAGACCTTCAAGCCGGACAGCTGTGCGGTGGTCCACCAGTCCATGCAGGAGGTGAGCGAGCCCCTTACGGCCGTGAAGCACCATTCAAACCTCAGCAAGCGCCACAGCTTGGAGGTGATCAGCAGCATGGTCCGAGGCATGGAGGCCATGGCTCTCAAGTCGCTCAACGCCCCACTGCCACGCAGGAACACCCTGAGAGAGCAGGTGGCTCCGCCGCCCTCTGAGATTGCACCGGCCCAGAAGGCTCCGGAGGCCCAAGCCCGCTACCAGCACCAGAAAACCCTGTCCAACGCTACTATGGTCATCCACAGCAGTGACAGTGACGAAGAGGAGGAGGAGCCACCTGACCTCGACGTCCAGATTCCTGGGCTCAACGAGGACATTAACGCACAGCTCCAGGCTGCCCTGGCCAAGATCCCCAACAAGCCTCCACCCGAATACCCAGGACCCAGGAAGACAGTGAGCAACAGCGCTCTCAGGCACAAGCGGAGCCATGATAGGGTCCCAGCCGCAGAGGAGGCAGCCCGTGCCAGGGTGATGAAAGCGGGTCCCAGCCAGGGGGGCACTCTGACCCGTGCGGAGCCCACTAACCTCAACGGGTCGGTGCTGGGGCCGTCCATTTCTGAGCCGGACCTGACTAGCGTGAAAGAGCGGGTCAAGAAGGAGCCGGTGAAGGAGAGGCCTGTGTCGGAGATGTACTCAATTGAGGACAGCATCGTGGAGAGAGAGATAATGCAGAGGGTGAGTCCTTTTTTTGGCAAAGATATCGTTTATTCTGGTGATGTCTGATGAAGGACATAGAGGATATTGTTTATTCGGGTGATATCTGATGATTGACATAAATAGGATATTGTTTATTTGGGTGATGTCTGATGAAGGACATAGAGAGCCAAATCTTCTGCATATTTTTTTATTAATCCACCTGATTGAATGAGTCAGTTGTCCAATCTGTCTCAATGGCAATGTGGTGGTATTCAAACAGTGATTAACTGGATTGTTCCAACTGTCCAGCCAATACCTTTGGCAAAACCTTCTGTAGTTTAACTTTGACCTCATCTTAAGGTTTTAGACATAAATATACGTATAAACATTAATAAACGATACCTTACCCACGTTGCTGTACTTTTACCCTGTCTGCCTCCACACCTGAGGTAGCGTTAGGTCCCACACGATTATCCTTAATGCCTGTTAAACCGAGGGCTTAAGCAGGGTGCTTGGGAGCTCTGCATTTCTGGGAATTTAGGTGCAACATTTGGCGCATATGTTGTTTAGTTGTGAGACTGACATGAGGGGAGTTCTACCAGCTAAATGAGGACCATCTCGTATCAGGGGCTTCATGGAAAACTGAGCTGCTGAGACGCTCATTTCTTCAGTCTTTCCGATTGGTTCCTGTGAAGCTCTGGTCAATCCTTTATAGTTCCTTTACAAAAGAAAATGTGTGATACTTACATCCTGTCCAAATCAGAATCTCATTCTTTCTAACACAAGGGCTGTATACCTTAGGTATATCTGATGTTTCTATGATCCATTTCTGCTTGAGTTCCGTAGGAAAGCATGTTTTGTGTTCTGGGGTCATGTTAGGTCCTCTTCTCTTAGGGAAGCTCTCCAGTCTCTGACATTAATCTCTGGGGTTGTTGTTCCTGCCTCGGTGTCTCTTTGTCTTTATAATTTGTAGTTCTCCACGTTGGTTCATCCTCCCTATAGATCCCCTGTTCCTTTCTCTGTATTCAGCATTGTTGCTTTGGCAAATAGGCTTCTTAAAATTAGCGGAGATTACGCTCTCTAATCCCACGCTTCCCACTGTAAATAGGTCAGGGTTGGTTTCTGCACACGGAGGAGCTGGGGCTCAGGTTCTAACAAGCTCAGAGCTAGACTGCTTATTAAGGGAGTAACTCTGCCAGTACTGAGAGGTTCCTGCCGGTTGTCCTATCAGAGCAATCCGGGCACGCGGTATACTGTACCATGACCATGACGGCTGGCCTGTCCTCTTTCCTCAAGACTCTGGAGAAACAGAAAATGTCTGTGGACTCAGTGAAGAGGCCCCTTATGATGGCTGCCCTGAACGGGCTTTATGTTGCCCGGTTGCCAGTGCCAGAGAGCCAGCATGAGGACATCTCGAAATCGTCAACCGACGAACTGGTGAGTCCATAAGGGAGGTTTCTCTGCACCTGCTTGCACTTTACAGGCTATAAATATACTTGCATAATGTGTAACGTGTATAATGGTTTGTGCTCCCTGCAGGGTAATAGCTTCTTTCTCATTTGAGCTTGCTTTTTTCTCTCCGGTAAACACCTTGTGTTCTCAAAACTCAAAACGCGGAAATGTCTTTTAATTACACAAACCTCAGGCAAAACGAGACACTGCTTTGAAAATTAAAGAGATATTGGCCTCAGCATATAGAAACGTGCCATAAACTGAATTAACTTTTCTCACCACTAAATGAATACTGGTGTGATAAATAAAAACCCGACCATATAAACACTAATGTGTGCCTAACACGACTGGGCCTAACATGATGCCACAGAACCAATTGCGTGTGTCTGTAGTATCTTGTAATTGTATTGATAGTTACAATTTTAGAGTATAAAGAAAAAAAATCTGTAAATATTTCTGAATTGGATAATAATAAATACATTGAGCAAATTGTTACTGGCGTTGTTATGTCCTACTGAATGAATCACAACGCACATTTAGGGGTTTGGATAAAACTGCACATTTCTGTGCTAAGGTGGATGTAGGCCTTGTGGTGACTTATCTATGCATGCATGCAGACATTTCTCCATGTCAGGCACCTGTGTGTTGTGTGTGTGTCTGCGTGCCTATGTGTCTGTGTGGTGCATGTGTGCGTGCATGCCTGTGCATGAGAGTGTTTCTGGAGAAAGGTGGGAGGGTTGTCTGAAAGGCCTCCCCTCGCCCCTCTCCACCCGGCAGTGCAAGGTCCTGGAGCGGAAGCTGGAGGAGGAGCGGGTCTTCACTGAGTACGAGCAGATCCCCAAAAAGAAGGCAGAGTGTGTGCTGACTACCGCCATGCTGCCGGAGAATAGCGAGCGGAACCGATTTCGGGACGTGGTGCCATACGAGGAGAATCGACTAGAGCTGGTGCCCACCAAGGAGAACAACAGCGGTTACATCAACGCCTCGCACATCAAGGTCAGCATGAAACAACCCGGCAGGAACAAACACGGTCATGTGAAGAATGTGTATTCCTGTCCCCCATGCCTTGTGCTAAAAATGCTTTTTTGCACTCTACGGTAACTACCTAAACGGAATAAAAGCACTATCTTATAGCCAGAGATGTTTGTACCTACGGCCTTGTACCTACGGATGTTTGAACCTACGTCCTTGTACCTACGGCCTTGTACCTACAGATGTTTGTACTTACGGCCTTGTACCTACGGATGTTTGTACCTACGGCCTTGTACCTACAGATGTTTGTACCTACGGCCTTGTACCTACAGATGTTTGTACCTACGGCCTTGTACCCACGGCCTTGTACCTACAGATGTTTGTACCTACGACCTTGTACCTACAGATGTTTGTACCTACGGCCTTGACATTTTCAATGTTGCCGTTTTATAGTTTGTAAGCTCATGTGACTGTTACTATGCGCGCAAACTCTAGTTAGTTACTATCTTATTTATTTTTAATGAAATTTTATGTAATGTCGACTAATGAATACTTAGAATTTAAACTGAAAATACATATGGAATTTTCACCCCCTATTTGAATAGATTGTGTATTTACAGTAGTATAGTATAAATCTACAGTAAGTATCCTGACTGTTCTGAGGCATGATTAGTCTTTTTCCTGTGATTAAGAAGCTGTGGGTAGATGTAGCCCCAGTGGCTTTTTTGTGTTGCGCTTATCTACTGACAGAGTTGTAATGCTTATTTACATGCGTATACCAAGTGGAATGTGCACGGTTTCTAGGAAGACACAAGTTTTTCAGTAATGTGTTTTGGAGCACCATATTAAGTAATTGAAACGTTACAGTAGTATAACTATATGGATAAATATCAAAGAAAAAACTGATATAAAACAAAATATGGATTATTACGGATTTCTTTGGTTAAGAGATCCATTTTACGATAGTGTTGGCCTTACTCTTGCATGAAAATGCCTCGTTTGGATGTGCTGATCTGCATGGCTGTCCAACACAGCTGTTATTGAGGCTTGTATAATCATGGCCATTCATTCTCTGCGCTGAATGCGAGTGAAGTTGGAGGGAGACAAATTGCAGTCACAGATCAATTGCACGTCGCCTGTTTGAGACCCACTGTACCTTTACTTAATTAATAATGGTGAACAAGCAGCATTAAAGTACTGCAATCGGGGAAAATGGGAATGAACACATTCAGTATCATTGCTGCCTTTTATGTTTCTATTCCTTGTAAATGGGCAGTCCACTGACTTTACCCAGCGATCCTTGTGGTCGGTCACAGGTGAAAAGAACAGATCTCAAGAGCTGAATGAAAAGGCAGACACAGCTAGCATTGTAGACTGAGGTGAACTAGAGATCTGCTAAAGCTGTTGAGTATAACTTACACCAGGGTTTCTTGGGCTTTAAAACGACACTTTGTAGCCCAGCGTGATGGTCTAACGTGCAGGAGGACTAAGCCAATTATATTCCTACAGATCTTCCTATGTATTTATATGTCGTGACTCGTGTTACCGATGCTGTTGCCACTTTGATTTGGTTTTGACATACTGTAACGTGTATCAGCTCGTTTCAGAACAGATGTTGTGAAAAATCATTCGTAAACATGTTTGCGTTCAGAAATATAGCATCATCCTCCTGTTGACTTACTAGAAATGTAATTATATTGACTGTTTACCAAATTTTCTGTAATGAATTCCATGTTCCTACTCCATTGAGTAGAAACATCCTTGTTTATTTGCTGCGTCATTCCTTCCAGGTTTCGGGCACATTCTTTACGAAGAATAATTGCACTGCTGTGAGGTCAGCCAAAGGCCTGAAGCAGAATTGGTCATAACCAACAATCTCTAACTATTTTGGAGGCACTGAATTCCAAAGGGTTGTGGTTTCAGTGTCGTGGAGCACTGGGGCATTTTGGCTCCTGCACAAGGCCAGGTCTTCTCCCACTGGAGTTAGGGGCATGGTGCATTGCATTGTGGGTTGTTTTTATATTAATAATGGCTATGGTACGGAACCTCTCTGGATACCACTGACAATTGGGATGATAAAGAAACAAGTAGTCTAGCAGTTGAAGGGAAATACTTGTGTAATGTTGGTTGTTTGGTGATTTAGTAAAGGAATTCTTAAGTAAGCGGATCTTAAGTAAAACCTCTTATTTCTACATCTGAACAGAAATATTAGCAGTAGTATATTCTTAGTGGTCATGAGGCATTTTAAGTTTCCGGCTGTTGTTGCTGTGTTAATCACATCATTTCTGGCTATGGATTTTAACAACGGCCTTGTTGAGTTGAGTGTGTTGAAGTATCGATTGTAACTGTGTCGCATCTTCTCCTAAAATATCTTTTATAGTATATTATGACCAATCAGTTGTAACAAAACACTAACGTCGGAGACGCATCAGATACTGTAGATGTGGACATATTGGGAGGCAAATTGACGTGTTTGGGCAGTGTTGAAGAACCGTTATGGAATATCTTGAGTATCTCCATTACTCTTGAGAAGGGATGGGTATAACAGACTCATCTATCCTGTGTACATTCAGACTCATCTATCCCGGGTACATTCAGACTCCTCTATCCCGGGTACATTCAGACTCATTCATCCTGGGTACATTCAGACTCATTTATCCCGGGTACATTCAGACTCATCTATCCCGGGTACATTCAGACTCCTCTATCCCGGGTACATTCAGACTCATCTATCCTGTGTACATTCAGACTCATCTATCCCGGGTACATTCAGACTCATCTATCCCGGGTACATTCAGACTCATCTATCCCGGGTACATTCAGACTCCTCTATCCCGGGTACATTCAGACTCCTCTATCCTGTGTACATTCAGACTCATTCATCCTGGGTACATTCAGACTCATTCATCCTGGGTACATTCAGACTCATCTATCCTGGGTACATTCAGACTCATCTATCCTGGGTACATTCAGACTCATCTATCCTGGGTACATTCAGACTCCTCTATCCTGTGTACATTCAGACTCATTCATCCTGGGTACATTCAGACTCATCTATCCCGGGTACATTCAGACTCCTCTATCCCGGGTACATTCAGACTCATTCATCCTGGGTACATTCAGACTCATCTATCCTGAGTACATTCAGACTCATCTATCCTGGGTACATTCAGACTCATCTATCCCGGGTACATTCAGACTCCTCTATCCTGTGTACATTCAGACTCATACGCCCAGTCTTCCCAGGCTTTGTGTACAGGGAGGGACGAGGAGTGCTTTAATGCTGTATGTCAGCATATACCCAGAATGCTTAATAACGGAATACACATGCCCTTATGTTGTGGTTTGGTTGTTTGTGAAAAAAATGTGCCCATCTGGTCCTGCATGTGCCCGTAAACCCACCAGTTTGCGCGCGTGTGGTGTGTGTGTGTGTATTTGTGAGAGTGTGTGTGTGTGTGTGTGTGCGTGCGTGCATGCATGTCCGTGTGCCTGGGTGATCTCACTTCCTCCTTGTTTGTGTCCAGGTGACAATCAGTGGAGAGGAGTGGAACTACATTGCCACACAGGGGCCCTTGCCGAACACGTGCCAGGACTTCTGGCAGATGGTCTGGGAGCAGGGCGTAAATGTTATCGCCATGGTTACTGCGGAGGAGGTATGGAAGGCTGCTTGTCTGAGTTTGTTACTGAGAGGACAAGGCAGATAAAGGAAGAAAAAAATAGTGTTTTCCAATGATTTAATTCAGGGTTTATTAGGATTGATTATCAACGTATTTGATAAAAAGCAAATGCAGATTCTATAAAAATTACATTTGGATCTTCTCTAATCTGTCTCTCTGGTGTGTCCTTAACAATAAAAACATTTGTCTGGTAATTTGTGTGGTTATAATGTAAGTACTTTAGAAGTAAAAACCCTTACACCGTAGCTTGCTGCAGATGTCCATCAAATCAAACGACGAGCTGAGATTTATTTAACAATAACTTTCAATACCTTTGGATCAGATAGACTTGAGGTAATGAGAGAGAGCTACTTGGGCTCAGCAGCAGAGCCAGTTTTCTGTAATGTGTGTGCTTGTGTTGTGGGGTCACAGGAAGGAGGTCGGTCCAAGAGTCACAGGTACTGGCCTAAGCTGGGCTCCAAGCACAACTCGGCCACTCATGGCAAGTTTAAGGTGACCACCAAGTTTGGCACGGACTCTGGGTACTACGCCACCACCGGGCTAAAGGTGAAGCACCTCCTGTCCGGCCAGGAGAGGACGGTGTGGCACCTACAGTACACAGACTGGCCCCACCACGGCTGCCCCCAATATGTCCAGGGCTTCCTTTGTGAGTCAATGGGCAAATTCTATCAAACGTGTGAAATAAATCTTTGGCTTTTATTTTATTTTATTTATTTATAAAAAAATGTGGTTCAGACACGCGGGTGTCCCCAGCTTCAGTCCCTGATTTTAAAATTGTGTGATGGCGAGATTCGTATCATTCGCAAATCTGTGTGATAGAGAAAGAGTACCCCTGCGTGTAAGGGGTTGTACCCCCGGCTGCTAAAAAATCTCTTTCCTTTCCTGTGCAGCGTATCTGGAGGAGATCCAGTCAGTTCGGCGTCACACCAACAGCATGCTGGACACATCTAAGAGCCTGAACCCACCCATCGTGGTACACTGCAGCGCCGGGGTGGGGCGGACTGGTGTGGTCATCCTCACAGAGCTCATGGTCAACTGTCTCGAGCGCAATGAGGTAAGCAGGACCAGGATGCTTCATTATCTGCCCTCGGCCTGCAAACACTACAGTAGAACGGACCTGACTTTGGCTCTGTCATCTTTCACAGAGGGTGGACATACCCATGATGTTGGGCCGTCTCCGACAGCAGCGCATGCTGATGGTCCAGACCATTTCGCAGTACAAGTTTGTCTACCAGGTTCTGATCCAGTTCCTCAAGAACTCCCGACTGATCTGATGCTGTGACCAAGGACCCCTCACCGTGGCTGCCCCAAGCCTCTGTTTAAGGCTATCATGTCAGAGTTCGCTCTTAGAAAGCTGTCAAGTTTCAGAATGATTATTTAACATTTATTTTCTTGGGTAAATCTTTATTCGCTTTCGAAAGTCTTCCTGAACAGCGCTAAAGCCCATTTTTTTCTCACTGATATTTCTCACTAAGGTGCATTATATAAGGTTGACATATTTAATGTAGCTTTGAGTCATATATTGACTTATCAGTGACCTTTCAGAAGAACTATCATTTTCACTTATGTCCTTTTCCTAATGTCCAAGTTTTGATTTGGTGCAGTTTTTCCAACGTTGAACCATAAATTACAACTTGCAGTATGTTTTTGTGTCATCCGGAAACAAAAATTACTGAATTTAAAAAACTTAAATATAAAATCTATATATTTTACTTATATATTTATATATTAATATTGCTTTATATTGAATATAACAATAGGCTAGTAACACAACAACCCTTATTTATATATATATAAAAAAAAGAAGAAACAAATTCCAAATTTGCTAGCAGTGGGTTTGATTTTTGCATTTAGATTTTTTTTAGAATTGAGAGTCCGTGTCGTTTAAAGATGTCAAAACAGGATGTAAAACGGCGCAGTCACGTGTAACCAAAGCCGGATGGGAAGCCCGATATTTCACCCTCTTATTAGACAAATATATAACGAGCTAAGGGTTATCTTTTATTTTTACGAATTCTGAGCATTTCTGGAACTGTGCTATGCTAAGGCCATTGTAAATTACATTGAAACAATGTCAAGACATTTCAATATTTAATATTTTTTTAAATATTCTATTTTTTAACTTTAATTTATTTTTCTCAGTGACATTTAACTCTTGCTATTGTTTTCTTTATAATATCCTGTAAAGTGAATCTTGACTAAAAGGAACTATATTTAGCTCAAGGCTAGGCTGTCATTGCTCATCCGTACAGACCCAGTAAACAGGTTCGCCACCGAGAGAGCTTGGTCAACAATTCCAACAATTGTTTTGGATCAAGTTGTCAAAGGTTTACAGCTGGTATTTTCTCTTCAAAAATGTTTTGGATTCAGTGTTGTTTTTTCCTTCTAAATTATCTTAAGCCCCTTTAAACCTGATTTTACTCTTGTGAAATGTTAAATTTTGAATATTGACGGATTTGTGCATTTTTAAATTTATAATTCAAGATACCTTTATGGGGCTGGAACGGCGTGGAGGGCCAGATTTTTAGCTTTAGTTTAAAAAAAGAAAAGTTAACAAAAGTATATCCACTATGTCCTCAAAAGTTATTAAGTTTACATTATCTGTGCATAAATATTTTGGGGGTGTGTTTCCTGTTAGAGAAAACTGAGCTTGTCACCCATTACTCTGTTTAGATCAATTTCCTTCAACATTTCAAAGCCTTTAATATTTCAGGTGTATTTTTAAAATTTGTGTTATCCTGAGTGAGTTACATCACAGGCCGTTTTAGGCTTCATCCTTTTAAACAGGCAGCCAGGTTAAGTACCCTGCTCTAGGGAACAGGAGTTCTGGGACCTTAACCTGCTGGTTGTGAGTCCATCACCTTGCCCACTATGCCACCTGCTGGTCATTTTGTCATTAGCGTACTAGGCTTCGATAAGGCTTTTCCTAGGGAAGAGATGGACTAATTCCCATCCATGAAGCCAGCACGGGGTTGTCCCAGGGGTCAGAAACTGGCATTAAGGTGGTCTGGGCTGAATTCAGTCACAAACTGGCCTTCATCGCTGGCTGTGCAGCAATGTGAGTGGTACACAGGGAAATAGGTGTCGTTAACCAGCTGGTGACGCACTGGAGAAAGGATGGCAAACGACTGTCTCCCACGCGCGCTCAGCGTGTATGTCGTTCTGGCGCGAGCCGAAGATGAGGCGTACCGGGTAGTTCTGTTATCTGCTGCTGTGCACCTCTTACAAAGTGTTGGCTTTGCGCTAACTGGCAGTGGACTGGACCCATCCTGTGCAAGCCATTTGTTAACAGCAGGGGTCAAGGCTGATACCCCAGCGTCTAAGTGCCTAAAATCTGCCACAGATTTATTTCATTTTCTTTTCCTTTTCTTTTGTGGAGGGAAGTTGGGAGGGAGTGAGCAACGTTGTGTCTTATCACACGTTGGACGTGCGGAATTTGTATGAATGCTTTGACTTGGTACTTTGTAATACCGTAAAAGAAAAATAATCTATGCATGCTGTTTTATATTCCAATGTGTGTGTGTCATTCATATATATATGTATATATATGTATATATATATATATATATATATATATATATGCTTAAATCTGTATACAAGCTTCTGCTTTTTAGATGGTTTGAGTGTTTTTGCACTTGTCTCTGTGACAGTATTTTCCCACCTTGCATTCCACTGTTTAGAAACTTCCTGTCTTATGGAATGGCCCCCTTTTATTTCAGAACCATCATTTTGTACATACATTTTGTAAGAAAGCAGCCTTTTCATAAACGTACAACAATGCTGTCATTCTCACTTGTTAGGCAATAAAGCATTATTTTCTGTACGTCTTCGTTAATGTCATCATGTAACCAAATATCCTCAAGTTACTCACTGAAAAAAGTTAGTAATTATATTCTGTGTGGACTTAAATACGTCTCAGTGGATCAGTAGGGACGCTACTCAGTCAAAAAGTGTCTTGTTTTTGTATTCTGCTCCAACAAAAAAAGTTCCTCTGTCGAGCAGTCTTGTGAAATTCACTGGACATAATTTGGAATTCCGGTAGCCAACCTGGGAAAGACTGTCTTCACATCTCAGAAATCAGTAGAACTCTTGACACCACAAGGTGCAGAGGCTGAATTGAGTTCAGTTGTGTTATTAAAGCTGTGTAGTTGTAATACATGTGCTGTGTGCACCTGATTAGCGCTGCATTACGTGCTTCTCGCCATGCAAAGCGACCTATCATTCAGTAAATATTTAAAATAATCTATCTTTAAAACCCATTGAAGGTTTTCCTCTTTGAATTCTGATGTAAGCCTCTTTCTCTAAACGAAACCTAGGGGTTGCATTCCTGTAGCAGGTGCATGTTAGCTGCAGGACATGAATAAATACAGTCAACAACAAAAACTTATCTATTGCCTTTTCAAAAAAAACTACAAAAAAAATGCAAAACAGCCTTTCAGTACAAAAGTGTTCACAATGTAAGAACAACATTGCATCAAATGTAAACCTTTTTAAAAGCCACAAACAAATACTAAAGTATTATACCAAAGTATTGTATTGGGTCTTCATTGACTGTGCTTGAGAACCAAATGCTGAACCATTACCAGTAGTTTTAAGTACTGTTAACGTTACTATAACGTTTCATCTACACTATTCCAGCACTTTGAAACATATTGAAAGCATTGTATATAAACAATTCAATGACCTTTTTACTACATACATTTTACACTTCTAGTTCAATAACAGCTTCTTAAAACAATACGACCACTTCAAATAAATATTGCTGAGCGCCTAAAACAAACAAAAAGTTAATTGAAAAACTTGAAATCCGGGTTTGGGAACCCCCGGCCCCTCAGAGCTACAAAATCTCTTTCTTGATCTCAGTGAGGTAGCGGTGGTCCTTTCCGTGGGCTACCTCCATGATCGCTATAGCCTGAGGAAAAAACAAACAAAATTCAACACTCAACCCTCACCAGGGCTGAACATGAATGGTTTTACACACCATTTACACACCACTCGCATAACATTTACACACAAGTTACACACCACTCAAACACCACTCACATACCATTTACACACCACTCAAACACCACTCACATACCATTTACACACCACTCAAACACCACTCACATACCATTTACACACCAC
>JAOVYW010001655.1:0-15987 GCA_025775045.1 Hiodon tergisus | reverse complement strand
CCCCCTGTGGGCATAACCACCCCCCCCCCCCCCCCCCCCGCACTCACCCACAACCCCATACATTCCTGACCCTCTTCCTGACTACCTCCTGTCACCCCTTTACTAATTCCCCTATCTCTGACGTGGTCTCCCGCCCTTATAAAGAATTCACTCGCGTTTGCGGACAGGTAAAAGGTCACCCCAGGACATGGGGTAGCTCCCACTCCCTCTAACCCCCAGGTCGCTACAATATTTAAAGCTCTAGAATAATATTTACACTTTAGTTATATTTACACTTCGACTCATAAATTTAAATATCAAGATCTAGATAACCTTAAATTCAGTGGTTATCGCTTTCCACAATTATTGTTTTTGACATATGAAATACTGTTTACATTGTTGCTTATTAGTAGCTATATATTTTATATGAAGTATTTTCAAATAATTGATTGACTGTTCTTCAGCGATTTTGGAAATGAATTATATACAGTATAGTCTGAATAGTGTTCATCCCAGAATATTGCACTCCAGTTCAGCAGGTGGCGGTAATGCACTTTAAAGTGTTACAAATAGAGACACATATTCCCAAATAAACGCACAAAGGTGTTGCTCTACTAATTCTTTCATACAACTGGCTGCTAACCTTACAAGCGAGGTTTTACTAGGGATCGCTAGTATGTAAGTAATATCGAAAAGCTAGCCGCAGGGTAAGAAATTCATCCCTGAACTGAACTAATCTACGTCATCGAGCAATGTTTTTGAGCTAATGCGGTAGCTAGCTGGTTAGCTTTTTAGCATCCCGATTTTTTGTTCACCAAAAAGCTCTTAGTTTACAGTTATATATATTTTTTTTATCTGACTAGTGTCAGGTCGAAATTCCTATCCTTAAGAGATTTCAATAATTTAGTGTCAACCATTAATTTAGCATCTTTCTCGGATGTTGTTAACTATTGTTGTCGTTGGCTAGTTACATTTGTAATTCAATTTCTGCAGACATTGATTTTATGACAATCTAAATGCCTATCATACATATCTTTCCTTACAGTTCTTTTCTGAAGCAATGACATCAAATCCACCTGGACAGGGTGAGAATGTTTTTTTTGTAAGCAAAGAATAATTTTACTGTTAATTGTATTCGGCTGTCTTTTATTTATTTGTATATCGCAGCAATATGCTTAAAATTGTAGACAAAAGAGCATGTAAAACAAACATTAGTGATTTTTTGAAAATCGTTGTTGCAATTACAGCTTCCTACAATTACTTCAATGCTTACAGTGCTTGTTGAATCAGTTAATCTACAAGGGTCATATCAATGACCAAAATTAAGTTGCAGTCAAACATTAACATTATGGTACAGCAGTACAAGGGTTCATATATGATGCAGGCTGCAGTCGAAATAGTGGAGTATCTGGGGAGATTAAATACCAGTCGATCTTCCGCGCTCTGGTTTTCCACTTATTTTTTGAATCCACTAGTTTTAAGTCTCTTTTACAGGTTTTCAGAATAAAAATCGGGTAGCCATTCTAGCTGAGTTGGACAAGGAGAAAAGACGTTTGATACAAAACCAGTCCATGAACAATCCTGGAGCCAGGTAGAGTTCTTCGCTTTTGTCACTGGTCTTCATCTCATGTTAATCATTGAATTGTATACTTAAATGTTAATTGTTTTGTTTGTCTGTTGTAAACTAGAATTGTTACAAAATGTTTATTCACTGACCCTTTACTCTGGACTTTGGTGAATGGGATAAAAATATGTAACAAACCAAGAAATCAAACTTGATGTTTGAAAAGTCAAGAATTGGCCTCTTACTCCACGTCAGCTAAACCAGCTAGTTGCGTTCAAAGTTCCCCTGGGATCTTTAAAAAAAAAAAGTTTAATGTATAGTTAAAAATATTTTTCTTTCTGTCAATTTGACCTAGCATTCCTCTTTCAAGACCAGCTCTGAATAAAGATTTCCGTGACCATGCAGAGCAGCAGCACATAGCTGCACAGCAGAAGGCTGCTCTACAGGTAAGTTCCTTATGTAACTGTCTGGAATGAATAGATAGTTGAATAGACTTTGCTTGTTCAGAAGCCTATCATGACAACTTTTACAATGTACCCACCACTCCAATATTTTGAATTTACATAAATCTTATATTAACACAATCAATCAATCAATTTATTTTTATAAAACGCTTTTCACATGTTTCCATATCACAGACGCTTTACAATAAAGGAAATATTTCCCAGGCCTAACCCCCCAAAAGCATGCCAGTCATCTTTAAAAAACATAACTGTTGTGTTTAGCGAGATGGTATAGCCCAGAGCAACCTGCAAATATATCTGACGTTTCCAATATATTGTCTGTTTCAGCATGCCCATGCACACTCCTCAGGCTTCTTCATTACCCAAGATTCTTCTTTTGGAAACCTCATACTTCCTGTCTTGCCAAGATTGGAGCCAGAATAATTACGCAATGGAGACCAGCTCACGGAAAATCTGATCCAAATTACTGCGTTTTATACTGTTGAATAAAGTAATATGTCATTTTCTTGCTGTTCTCTCTTTTATTTTTTTTATCACTAGTCATTTAGAGTTTTTAGTGTGTGGTGTGAAAAATGAGAAATCATATTTGCATCCTCAGGCTTTCCTCTTATTATGCCACCATCTAAAAACTCTTATGTTGCTCATTATTCTCAGAGAAACATGTTTCATCCACCTGGTCTATGGTCATAATTTATATTGTCATCCTTATTCTTTAAAAAAAAGTAATCTTGTGAAATGTACAGTGTAAAAATGCATTTATTTATTTATACAGAACTGTCCCTATTAACTATTAATCATTATTATAACCAGCTGTAAAAGGTCTGAAGAACTCTCACCTGAAAGGGTGCTTTACCCCAGTTTAATGTGATATAAAGATTTTTTTTACAAACAGGTTGTTTCAAGGTACTGTACTGTATTTTCAGAAAATTATCCAATTTTTGGAACCTTGTTGCTGGATGATGAATAAATCACACTGACAAATTTTAAAAATAATTAAGGAATTTATAGTAATTTAAGCTTCTCTGAACCAATGTGCACAAAGGAAAGACACAAAGATGTTTCTTCCATGTACACCTCTCATGAGATTATGAACAGTTCTAACCCCTTTTATGCCTATTTGGATTGTACAGTCTATTGTATGCATGTCACAATTCAAACATTTCATCTTGACATGCTTCTTTTCCCACCATCTATTATGGCTTATTCTCAGTCCTCCCCGGTGTGTGGCATATGCAAGGTCCCGCTCCATCATGAAAATTGTTTAACAATTATAGCACGCAGTAAAATTCAACCCATCTCATGGGATTAAACTTTAATAAGTTTGATAAGAGTGGTTATATGGAATAAATGAAAATGTGTTTTGCTGAATTCCCATCACCTTGAGAAGAGTAAATCCTGGGGAAAAGTTGCATTCCATTTATTCTAAATAGTAAAACTAGAGCTGTTACTTTTGAAAAAATGTGGAGTGTAAAAATTATGCTCCTTAAAACTGCTGATAAGTTTTAAGGACTGTATCACATCAGTATAATTCATCTTTAAGGTTATCAATGATCCAGTACTGGTGCAACTACGGTATTTCAATTTTGATAAAGAACTGAAAGAATAAAAATAGTTAAATGAAGGAATCAAATTACCCACCAGTACTGAATTAATGTCATGTCCGGGCACATCCCAAAGTACAAAACTGTATAAATCACAGACTGAGCACAAAGCAACTAAAATAAAGAAAATCAAATAAATACATTTTATTTTTCTTAAAAGGGGACAGAGTAGTCTAATCAGAAATCAATATATGTATGTTTTTGCAAATATCCAAGGCTTGTTTGGTTTTTACACAATCCAGTGCTTTCTTAAAATTGTTTAACTCACTCAGGAAAACAGTGGTCTGGCATTAATAAATCTACATCTGTGGAAAAATTGTTTAGCCATAATAATCAGACTATTGTACAACCTTTCCCTTTTTTATCCTTCATTATAACATTATTATATTCTAATTTGGGTGATTTAAGAAAATTCCCTCTTGAATCCATCAGATGTAAATGAGACCAAATACCTCTCTCGACCCAATCACAATAGCACAATGATTTTCATTTAAACAAGACACGCCTGTTATTTCATTTCGGAGAGCTGTGTGGAGTGAAATTGTGCTTGTAAAGCAGTTTCCAGTATAGGAGGACCTGCTGATGAAATTTAGACAGCTTAATGGGTAGTTTAGCTATACAGAAATCACATCTTTACAAAGAAATCTATTGTGTATGAAATGTCTTAACATTTTAGTTTTATCATTCCATTAATTGCCTCATAGTCGATCACATTTAAACCTCGGTCTGCTAATGATTTTACCACATCCCCCTTTCTAAGATAATGTTTGTTTTTCCAAATAAAGTTGAAATTTATTGATTTAATTAAATAGTCAGAAAGGGCTAGTGAAAAAGCTGGATACATAATTATAGATAGTGTTTCAATTTTAGTAATAAAAAACATGTGTGAAGATTGATAAATCCCTCTGAAACCAAGTATCGAGAATAGACTTACTTTTTCTTATACCAGTCTCAATATTTAGTTCTTCTCTAGTTTTCCAATCTTTCGTTAAAAAAACGTATCTATCTTCTCGATCACCAGAGGGATCTGTTATGAACTATTGAGGAAGAGGGTGGTATCATCTGCCAGCTGAGTTGTGAATATATGACTGCATTCAAAGGTTCTATGTCAGGGCTATTTTTTATGAAAATAGCCAACAATTCCACCGCTAAAATACATAATAAAGGGGAGCAAGGACAACCCTGCCGAATCCCTCGTTTAACTTCAAATCTCTTAGATGTTCCTTGAGGGAGAGAAACGGAACTATTGATGTCTTTATACATCATTATAATTACCTTAATAAATTCTGATCCAAAACCAAAATATTCTAAAGATTTCATTCTAAATGTTTGTTTGATTGAATCAAAGGCTTTGTAAAAATCTAAGAACAAAATGAAACCATTGTCTTCAATCAAATAATTATCATCCAATAAATCGAGAACCAGCCGATGTTGTTATGTATGTATCTTTCTTTAAGAAACCCGGACTGAGTTTCACTTATTATTTGTCCTATACCCCCTTTCAACCGATTAGCAATAATATGTGTGAATAGTTTGTAATCCACATTAAATAGAGTTATCGGTCTTAGGTTCTCAATATATCTTTTGTCCTTACCAGGTTTGGGTATTAAAGTAATAATTCCTTGTTCATGGTCGGTATTAAATTATTGTTTTCAATAACTTCCTTTATGGTATTAAATAATAATTATTTTATATCTTCCCAGAAAAATTCATAAAAATTTGAGGTCAAACCATCTTGACCAGGAGCTTTGCCTACTGACATTAGCTGCTTTATAGCTGTGTCCAATTCCTTCATACCAATCTCAGAATCACATCATCATTTCTTTAAATGCCAAATTGAGGAATATATTGTTTAACATTTTCAAGAAATGATAGTGAGTCCTCAACTGAATAGGATGAAGAGTATAGTTTAGAATAGAATTGATGAATTTAATCAAAAATTACCTTTGTGTCAGAACATTCTCTATTATTGACCATCAAGACATTAACTTTGTTTCTTTCTTGTCTCCTGCTTTCAAGTCCAAAAAAATAAGATGTATTCTTTTCCCCTTGTTTTATCCACTTAGCTCTGGATCTAACATAAACTCCTTGTGCCCTTTGGATAAATAAAGTGTCTAATCTGGCTTGTCTTATTGTATCAATAACTTTGCTTTGTCTTCATCTGATAACACAATTTTTCTGCAATATTCAATAAGTAATTTAACCAGTTTATATTCATTTTCCCTTTGCTGTTGACATCTGGTTTTACTAGATTCCAGACTTAAATTTAAGATATTCCCATTTTCCTACAGTAAGTAGTTCCACCATTAAGGTCTTTACTTAAGTTCTTTACTTTTGTTCACGTTTATAAATTTCTTTAATACCATGTTGTTGTGGTGATCATTATAAATAGATGGACATCTATTTAACCACTCAACCGGTGCCATATTAAAATCACCACCAATTAAAGTAAACGCTATACCATGAGTTTGCTTATATTCAGCAATAATTTCTGCAATAATTCCTAATAATATTTTGTTTTGAGCTAAGTTTACTACCACAGGAATGCTGTAGCCAGGGTACCAACAATTGTACTATTTTCTCTAATCTGAGTATTGATGTCTTCCAGCTTTTTTCCCTTGTTTGTCAAATCTGGTGCCCAGAGTGTTTATCGCAGTCAGTATGGACTCAAATGAAGATTCCTCATTTGGCCTTACCCATTTCCGTACATGGGAGCCTTTAGTTGGTGTGTTTAATGGGGAAATATCTATCTCGTCGAGGTTTTGTTTATCGGGCCCTGCATTAGTAGCATAGTCATGTTGTAGAAGCACATCAGGTGCATCACCCTTGTTGCTAGCTTTGGTGTTTGTTGTCATTTCTTGGCTTTTGTTCCTGGATTCTTTTTCCTTTTCTTTGTCTGGCATTTTAAAGATGTAACCCTAAAACTCTTGTGAGGGGAAAAAAATCCTTATTTAGCTCTTTTGAGGAACTTTTAGCATGCAGTCAGAAAAGTACACTCGCTCAGTCCACCATCTTGCCTGCCTCGATTTGATTTCGAGGGTACATACGATGTACACTCTTCCACCCCTATTTCCCGTAATCCAATGTGGAGACGGCAACAGAGTCCAAAAATTTTTTGGATCAAGTTTGTCAAGAATGCTTTATTTTATTATTTTATATATACATATTTAAATAACAGTAGCATTTTCGTTCTTTCTAACATTGATGTAATAAGCATAACAAATGAACAGTTGCGAAAATATTAATTTTATTATGATTTATTTTTTATTAATGCAAAAATAAAACACAGAATGCCTTGGGTATGCACAATAAAACATTTAATTACATATAATACAAATGTATTACCCACCCTGCTGGATTTAAAACAAGGAGACAGACACCGACTGAAAAGAAAACGTGCAGATCAGACAGTGAAAAGAACTGGCCAAAGACAGTGAAAACTCTGGGGGCAATTCTGAGCAACTCATGGTGGGGAAACCTAAGACAAATCAAATGTACAGGAACAGGAGACATTCGGCAACAGTACAAAACGTCACAGAACATAATCAAATCTTAACAATTAACAAACACTTAATTAACTATGACAATCCTTACTCTAACCTCCCAGCAGCCCCTACAGAGATAGCCGCATATTAATTGAGAGGGGCGGTGCTGCCTTCCCATCTCCATTACACAGCCCCCCTCTCAGGACCGACCGTCCCGGCAGCCTCAAACAGTTCAGCGAGGCTGCAATCAAAGTCCGCCAGCCGAGGCGAGGGTCGACGCCAGTGGCCAGGGAGATGCGCCCCATGTCTCCCACCTCTTTCCTCGGTGGGGGTCGCAACGTTCGCTGTGCCTGATTCCTCTGGCTCCACTGCCGGGCCACTCTCTGCTGGCAGTGCAGGGGGCTGGCGAGTTTATTAGGGGGCCAGGCGGTCACGGTGCAGCACCACCACTCGGCGCCGCAGTCACATCCGGTAGCACACCGCACCCACCACTTCCAGTATCTCGCAGGGAACCTCCCAAGCTGGGGCAAGTTTAGGAGACAGTCCATTCTTGCGGCAGGGGTTGTAGACTGGTCATAAAGGCGTTTCTGCTGGATGCCCGCGCTGGTGAGGTGGGTGCGGGTGAAAGCATGTGCTCGTTGCAGTTGCTGCTGGACCTCCCACACGTAATCAGGTCCCGCTGGAGGTCCGCTGCTGGGGCCTGGGGGCGTGCCGAAGGTCAAGTCCACCGGGGTGCCTATGGAACAATTAGCTGCCACCTCACCTCACCGCTTGCTGGAACGCGCCACCCATTGTACAGGACTCCCACACGAACTTCCAGGGCATGAGGGGCGAGAATGGCCGTCTGTGACCGTCTTTCACCCACAGAAGGATCGATCTCCGGGTCTTCAGCCTGCTAGCGGGCCAGCTCCATGGACCGCATCTCTGTCACCTCGACTCCAGCAGTCGCCCCGTCCCGAGTAACCACCTTCCCTTCAGCCCTGGAGCAGTGGCGGCACTTGTCATCAGTGCACGGGCTGCGGAACAGGGAGTCCACATTGCCATGTCGCTTGCCTGCCCGGTGTTCGATGAGGGAATTGTAATCCTGGAGGGCCTCCAACCAGGGGGCTAGCTGGGAACTGTGTGCTGTAAAGGTAAGGTCGGAAGCGGCGTATAGCTAGGACCACGGCTAGGAGCTCACAGCGTGTTACACAGTAGTTCCTCTCGGCGCGGCTGAGGAACCAGCTATAATAAGCAACCACCTGCTCTCTGGCTGGTCCGACCTGGGACAGGAGTGCCCCTACCCCGGTGTTGCCAGCATCAGTGTCCAGGACAAAGGGTGACCCGGGATCAGGATAGGCTAACACGGGAACCTGGGAAAGGGCCTCACGGAGTTGGGCGAAAGCAGAGGGGCAGGCATCGTCCCACTGGAATCATCGTCCCTTTTCGGTGAGGTGATGTGAGCAAAGTCCCGGACAAAGCGGCGATAGGTCAGCCCCATGAAGCTCCAGAGTTCGGTGATGGAGGTGGGGGTGGGCCATTCCCGGACGGAGGCCACTTTGTTTGGGTCAGTGGACACCCCTTCAGGTCCGACGACATGTCCCAGGAAGGTGACCTGCCTCCGCAATAACTCGCACTTCTGGGGATTGAGACGGAGGCCAGCCTGGCAGATGCTCTCTAGGACATGGCAGAGATTGGCCAGAGCTCTGGTGAAATCAGGGGCATGTACCAGGAGGTCATCTAGGTATAGGACACACTACGACCGGGGAATGGAAGACAGCACCCACTCCATGAGGCGTTCAAACGTGGCGGGTGCATTACACAGACCAAAGGGCATAACAGGGAACTGCTACAAACCCTGGCCTATGGAGAAAGCTGTCTTAGGGTGAGTCTCCAGTACCACTTCCACCTACCAATAGCCGCTGCGGAGATCAAGGGAGCTGAACCAGGGTGAGCCCGCGATGTAATCCAGCACGCCATTGATCCGTGGCAGCGGGTACGAGTCCTTCCTGGTGATCTGGTTAAATTTCTCAGAATCTCAGACACAGAATCGCCAGGTGCCATCTTTTTTCATTACCAGCAGTGCTGCCTTCCCATCTCCGTAACAATATATATATATATATATATATATATATATAAGATTACAGAGATGATAAAATTCATGAAACCACACAGGTGAAATGTTCATGACAAAATGTCTATGACAGCTCCCGAGTGCTCTCTGACGCAAGGAATTTACGTCAGCATCTGAAATCGCTCACTCATTCGTTCACTCACTGCTGAAATTTAGTGGCCTCATTGCCATTCACTATATAGGAAATAGTGAATGAGAGAATGAGTGGGCGATTTCAGACACAGCCTTGGTTTTACCAAGTTTATACTCAGAGGTGTCTGCTTTTTTTCATAATCTCGTTTTTCGTAAAATTTCAATCAATTCTAAATAAATTTAACAGTATAGATAAACTCAATTAATAAAGAAGGAGAGAATGTAAAACAACGAGCGATTGACTTATGCTGCGCTGTGGTACCGGAGGCTGCAGGTAACTTTCCTTATCACATTGACATTGTACATCGCGTCGGGAGGAAAAGAGAATGTTCGACTGGTCATCTTGAGGTTTACAGCGAGATCACCCAAGGAGCTTCGATGGAAAGGTTCGAAGGGATCAGAATATATCATCAGTCCAGAAAGTTAAGGTTTGGAGAGGACCTAACAACGAAAGACAAAGACACACGCAACAGACTTTGGCCTCAAATTGAAGCTGCGCGCAAACAAGGGAAAGAAACTTTTTTTGTTCGTGCCAAAGCTATAATCGACAGCAAAGAAATCCGTGGATCGACTACAATTGATGCTGATGTCTTTTTGAAGAAAATAGAGAAAGGTAAAGGTTATTATTTCTAATAGGTTTGAAAGTAAAATGTAACATTACACGTTAATCTTTTAGTTAAGTTAATATAGCCTAATTTGCGCCTTATGTTGATTTGCGTATATACTGGATAGTATTTTATGAGATAATATTTTTTGAGTTATTTAATTTTTGTTTCTTTTACTTCCAGTTGAAATTTTTGGTAAATTTGGTGTTATATGTAACACTCGATTATATAGGTTATTAATGTTGTTCTTGGGTGAATGGAAAGCACTTGGTTTTAGTAGCTTACTACGAGAGTATGTCTTAATGTTTATATTCGTTCAATGTTAAGGGCATTCGTGATTTGTTAACGAGAAAAGCATTTTTTTATTTCTTAAAAGATCTTAAAAGATATTTTCTCACTCTCGTGGAAGGGGATTGATTTTGGTTGTAGAAGATTAAAATAATTTTTTAATTATGGGGAAAATCTGTGGTGAAAATCATACATTACTAAATGGGTTGTTATTACAAAACTTTAGCGAAGAAATTATGGATTTCTTAAAAATATACTTTAGTGCCAAGTTGATTTTAGGTGGTGATTGGAATGACCCCTTTTTGGATTGTTTTCCTCCCTGTATTAGTAGACAGTTCCAATTCACTGATATATTTAACCTAAATTCCCAATTAGAATTAAAGGAGGCACAGAAATCCTGATAAGACAGACTTCACTTGGAGTAACAAAGATCCTTACAATCTAGAATTGACTTTTGGTTAACTTCTGAGGAACTTGGAAATCAAATTCAGGAGATTGACATTGTGCCTTAATTTTTCCGTGACCGTAAAATGATTCATATAGTTATTAGCCTTGGAGATACAAGAACTCGGGGATTCAATTTCAACTACTGGAAATTACACATTTCACTTCTCAAAGAGATTCAATTGAAGGATAAGGTTAAGGGTATAATAAAGAGATGTTACAATAATGCTATAATATCAGGCTTATTTGGAACTAATGGGGAAATTATGAAATATGAAATTAGAAAAACTCAAGAAGTAAGGAAATAAGCCAAAAGAAAAAGAGAAAATGTCTTAATTCAAAATATAATGGATATCTATGAAAGTGAACAAGATAAAAAATCTTTTAATAAAATTGCAATTGGAATTGGAACAAATCTATGAATATAAAGCTAATGTTGTGTCTAAAGGGTCAAGGAGAAAGTGGTTAGAAAAAGGTGAATCGAATACTTGGTATTTTTTCTATCTTGAAAGTAAAATTTTTAATTTTTCCTCTTTAAAGAAACTTAAGATTAATGGACCCAAAATTAATATCCAATTATGTTGTAACATTTTATGAAAATGTATATACCCAAAATAATAATATAGGTAACACTACTCTTTTTCTAGACCCACTTAAAAAACATACTAAAATTATAGATAAAGATTTCAAAATTATTTGTGATCAAGACATAACTCTTGAAGAAATTCATTCATAAATGTATTGAAAAACTAAAAAAATTATAAAGCACCAGGTAATGATGGTTTGACCAGTGAATTTTACAAAGTATTTAGAGAAGATATCTCAGAATTTCTTTTATATGTCTTCAAAGAAATATTAGAAAATGAGGTAATGTTGCCAACTATGTTACAGGGATTGATTACACTGATTCCTAAGCCGGATAAAGATCTACTAAATATAGAGAATTGGAGGCCTATAACTTTAATTAACAATCATACTAAATTACTTTCACATATTTTTGCAAATCGACTAAAGTTAGTTTTAAATGAAATCATTTTCAATCTGGCTTCGTATGTGGAAGATATATTAGCAAAATTTGATTAATTAGATTAGATTTGATTGATTACAATTTTCTTTTAAATGATGATAGTAACATTCTCTTTATAGATTATTATAATGCATTTGATACTGTAAACCACAACTTTTTATTTGAAGTTCTTGATTTCTTTGGTTTTGAAATCAAGTTGGTTTTGAATCCGTGCAGTTCTAACCTTATACAATAATTGCAATGGTTCTGTTAAACTACTTTTTTGGACGACTCCTAGATTCAATATATGTAGAGGTGTCAAACAAGGAGATCCTTTGTCTCCTCTGTTATTTTTGTTGGTCATGCAAGTAATGTGTCTTTATATTAAAATCAGTCCTTTTCACGGTATTATGGCCGATAATGTAATTTAATGTTCCCAATGTGCAGATGATACGGCAATTTTTCTAAAACATTTAAACAATTTAAAATGGGTTCTTGAGTGTCTTAATGAGTTCTATTTTGTATCAGGGTTATCTATAAATATAAAAAAATGTGAATTATTTGCATTAAAAGAAAGACCCAGTAACTTGTCAGAATTGTGGCATTCCAATTAAAGACCATTTTTCTTATTTAGGAATTAAGATATGCAAAGACCAAAAAGAAAGAATAAATCTTAATTACACCCCATTAATTAATAAAATTAAAAATAAATTCAATATATGGCTAATGTGAGACTTATCTTACAAGAGGGAGAGTCTTAATATCAAAATCTGATCTAGACTAGTCTACACCATGATGGCCATAGATATTCCTAAACGTATCATTAATAAGGTAAATAAATGTATGTACAATTTTATTTGAAAAATAAACATCATTTGAATAAAAAACACTTTAAAAGAAACAAGAAATAACAAAGCGAAAAAAACTAACTTATTTTAAAGCCTTAAATCTATTCTTTGAATAATATGTAACTCTTTGTACTTATTTATAGACATGTGAATTTCTTACTGCTTTCTCTTCTCTTTATTTTTATTATATTTGTTCCTCATAATATTTGATGTGTTGTAATTGATATGTTAAAAAAGTTTGAAATAAAAAACGAATTCGGACACCACACAAAATGGCCGACACCCTAAATAATGCACTATTTAGTGGATAGGGAGCGGTTTCAGACACAGCACTTGTTTCCGATTCTTATATAGAAAAAAACGATGTACTGGCATATTTTTGTAGACCAACCTGAAAGTTAGCATCACCCTGGTTCCCTCGACAAAAAGCCAATAGGATTTTTCCATTGATTTTTGGATAATTGCAGAAAATAACCACTGTGACCAACAAAAGTTTATGATTCTAAGGAGTTTTGTTCATCATGATAATCTTCACAAATGAACATAACTTTTAGGAATTTTGAAGCCGAAATTCAATCGCTAGAAGTAAAAAGCTAAAGTTAGGCTATAAAGACCTACACCACAGTTGTATGACTTCAACATCACCACCACTCTCTTTCAATTTTTATTTAAAAAACTTGTTCCCTGATAAGTATCCTGTGATATTTTTTGTTGTATTGTGGCTGAATCTGCCCAATGTATTAATGTATTGTATTAATGTCTGCTAACAACTAGCCGCTAGCTAGACATACCCAGTTCAAGTGATTAACCACTGTACTAACAAGCACATGAGTAGAATTAGGTGTGTAAAATAAAGGAGACATACAGATTCTGAAGTCTTGGGTTACTTAAGGAATCAGAACCTGGACCTGGGAAACTTTAAATACAACGTGCAATACTCTGATGTTTTCAATACGAACTTGAAAAGTAGTACATTATTTTGTAGTTCATAATGAAAACGCCTGAGTATGGCAATAATATATATATTTTCTAGTTCTATGATAAGTTAATAATGTATTTGAGTGTTTTTTTACCGTAATGATATGATTCTCATTTTTGTAGGTGCATTGGATGAGGCCTTGAAATACATTGCAGAGCTGGAGGCTAGGCTGAAGAAAATCTTACTGGAGTCACCAACTGTATTTAGTAGGTTTTGTGTGTCTGATCACACAATCCGTCACTACACCAGGTTTCGCTCACAGGAACTTTTCCAGGTCTTCTGGGAGTCCATTTGTCCATCTGCTACAAACCTTGGACCAAAGCACAGAGGACGGGATAAGAAGCTTTCCCAACACTTCCCAGTTCAGTTCCCATTTGAATGTCAAGGGAAAGCAGTGAATGATTGCCTTTTCCCCCCCAAAGTTTTATTTTATTATTATTTCTGCACTTTTAACTTAAAACAACTCACAGTTTGTTAGAATACATTTCAAGATTTCCATTCCTTTACAGTAATGTTTTGTTACATTTTGTTCAGTTAGTTTTAGGATTTAGAACATTAATCATTTCACCTCATTACTTATCTTCTAAAGCATTTTAATGTTTCTTTAGATTGTCTTTAGATGAAGATTGTTTACAAATAATCTATGCATTGCTCTGGGCTCAGATATCTCTAAACTAAATTTTTTACATAGTTTACTGAAAATAATCAGACAGATACAATGGAAAACTTTTGTCTTTTTTTAATGATTATTCGTGGTAAAAACAAAAACAGAACAATGTACATTCAGTAACTATATAGACACATAGATAATAAATACATACAATAATACATAAAAATAATAATACGCCTACATACATTCTTGGTCGTATTGTGAACGATGAATCCCACTGTTGCTAGCGGTTGCAAGTGACCGCAGCATCTAGTTGTCAACTTACCTTGATAACCGTGAATAAACTCTTCAACGAAGAATTTATAGCCCTTCCTCTGTAGTGGAAGAGTGATGTACAACAATTCGGCTAACATTCGGAAACTAATTTGCGGCAGGGTGGAGAGAGAAGCAGTAAAGTATCTTTCAATTTTTTAGATTTTTTATTGAACATAAGAAACAGATTATAACTATAATGGCATTTGTAAATACAAATAAACGTGCATTAAAGCAGGGCACAGTGTAAATAAAGAAAATGGAATAAAAATAAGTAAATAAACAATAATAAACTAAAAAAATATATATATAAGGAGGGGTATCTTCATTCCTCTTCTAATAAAGCAAAGTCTCTTATTATTTCTGCAAATTTCGGGGCCTTTTTAGGTTCCATACATGGCAGTGATGGAAAGTAGTTACACGTAAAGTCTCTTTTAAACCCAGAAAAATAAGGTTTTGTCTTCAGACATTTACATTTATGAATAAAGAATTTGCCCAGAATCAACATGAAATTAATGAAAAATTCAGTCTTTTTGTCATCCGACAGCATTCCAAAAATATGATTTCTAGGAAAAGTGGACAATGACTGGATCCTTGTCTCCAACCAATAGGACATATTCTCACAGAAAATATTTGAATGCACACAAGAAAAAAAAAGAAGAGATGATCAGTTGTCTCTATTTCAACTTGACAAAAAGTACTGGCATTTTGGTCAAAATTAAATCGGTTTCCTAAAAACTCACTTGATGGATATATATCATTAAATATTTTGAAATGGGTTTCCTTTGCTTTAGAAGTCATTGGAAAACTAATTTATTGGATTCGCAATTTTTTGTAGTTATTATAAACTTGTAAAACATTTCGATAAAGAAGTGTAGGATACAATATAGAATCAAAACGAGAGTGAATAAGTTTGTTGGGGAGCATTGTCATGAAGTCAATACCATTAAAGAGAAGGGATGTGAGGTCACCTGATCTAACAAGTTAACAGAAGTGTTTTGTACTAAGTGCATGAAACTTTTTGGAATGGCATTTAATACACGCTCAAATAGTTTGCATTTACAATATAGATTGTATTTAGTCCCTATAAGTTCCCAGACTCCCATCGTCATCCATTAAGTGAACCGGGCACCCATTTCCAAATAGGGGTTCTATATCATTCCATTATTCCTCAGCATAAAAATTGGGTTAAATGAACAGTTGTGCTCAAAAGTTTGCATACCATTGGAGAATTGGTAATACAAGTACCATTTTTAATGAAAACACTAGCGAGCTGGCAAAACGCATTTCTTATGGGATTCATATTCAACTGTAGGTTAGAACAGAATGGCACAATCAGAAAACAAAACATGGGAAAAAAGAAAAAAATGAAATGACACCGGTTTAAAAGTCTGCATACCCTTAGTTCTTAATACTTTGTATTGCCCCCTTTAGCATCAATGACAGTGTGCAGTCTTTTGTAATAGTTGTCTATGAGGCGCCAAATTCTTGCAGGTGGTATAGCTGCCCATTCGTCTTGGCAAAATGCCTCCAGGTCATGCAAAGTCTTTGGTCATC
>JAOVYW010001654.1:0-15987 GCA_025775045.1 Hiodon tergisus | reverse complement strand
AGGACCCCCTGTCATCCTCTCTCCTGGTGCAGGACCCCCTGTCATCCCCTGTTCTGGTGCAGGACCCCCTGTCATCCCCTGTTCTGGTGCAGGACCCCCTGTCATCCCCTGTTCCGGTGTAGGACCCCCTGTCATTCCCTTGTCCTGGTGCAGAGCCTCACAAAAGCTTGGATCGCAGGAGACTCTGCCCGGGCATGTGAAACACTGCACCCAACGAGCCCTGCCTTATTCCAAAAGTAGTGACTTATTATTACATTTTAGTTGCTTAGCAGACGCTTTTATCCAAAGCGACTTGCACAGGTTACAGTTTCTCCATGGATCTACTTATACAGCTGTATATTTTACCGAACCAATTCAGGTCAAGTACCTTGCTCCAGGGTACAACAGCTGGAGTGGGACTTGAGCCAGCATCCTTTCAGTTACAAGCCTGTAACCTTAACCACTAAACCACCAGCTACCTTGTTATTGGCTTCAGATGGTCACATGCTCTTGTGATCGATCGAACATGACTCTTTCACGGTGTTCTGCCGCCCGAGACAATCCGCGGCTTGCTTCCTCAGTTCAGTTCAAGGGCTTTTTTTGCCATAAGGGCGTACAGTATTGCTTTCTCTCCTTTACGGGTCAGGATCCAACAAATGCTTGGGGACGGGCCAGGAATGCATGGATTTCACAGAAGGAAGTTAAAAACGTGTGGTGCAACGACACATCCTGTTTGGGTGTTGCTGCTTTGCGTTTTCATTGGTCACTTCTTATTGTCAGTCATACTTTTTATCACTAATTGGGCTTCCAGCTGAGAAAAACGTTGCGTTCAGCTCGCCTGCTTCCAATGCGTATACATAGTGTTAAGAAGGTTGAGATTTTACCGCATTAACACAACGTGCTGCTTTGGTCAACATGCTATGGTTTCATCAATGGGGCCGATGCTGAGTTTTGTTGACTCTCTCGCCCCCTGCAGGACAGCCTAGGAGGCCGGGTGCGCCTGATGATCACCGGGGCGGCGCCCGTCTCCCCGACAGTCTTGACGTTCCTGCGCGCGGCACTGGGCTGCCAGGTGAGCGGGGGGTCGGGGTTGTGTCTTCGCAGCCCTGCACTGAGGCTGACCCCGGTCAGACCTGGGGAGAGACCTAGAGCCGCTCGGCCCGTGGGTGCTCTGCACGCTCTCTCCTCATTCAGCTGGACGCAGTGGGGTCGGCTCACTGTAACCAGTCCTGTCCGATCGCCACAGTCGGCAGTGCGTGGTATTTCACCGTGGAAAAGCTGACAAAACGGCACGTGTCCAGCTCGTTTATGAGTTTAGGTCTGGGATGAACTCCCTCCGAACGGAAACGTTTTCCTTCATTGATATCCGCATTCCCCAGTGACACTTGTCTGTTCCTTGTCCTGGCAGTTTTATGAGGGCTATGGTCAGACGGAATGCACTGCTGGGTGCACCATGTCCATGCCTGGGGATTGGACTGCAGGTACACGCAGGCACGCACACGCACTGACGCACGCTCATGCCCTGAGACACGCACTGACGCACGCTCATGCCCTGAGACACGCATTGACACACGCACATGCACGGACGCACGCACATGCACTGAGACACGCACTGAGGCACGCACAAGCACGGACGCATGCACATGCACGGAGACACGCTCGGACACACGCACGCGTCGCGTTTCTCCTACAGAGACCCCTCTCCCTCGTTTCAGGTCACGTGGGAGCCCCAATGCCCTGCAACTCTCTGAAGCTGGTAGACGTGGCTGAGATGAACTATTTCGCAGCCAACGGAGAGGGGGAGGTACGTGTCAGACGATAACGTGGGCGCTGATTACGGAAGACGGAAAATGCACTTCAGGCACTTTACGATGTCAACATTTTTGGAAATGCTAGCTTGCCGTGTGTTTTTGTTTTATCTTAGCCGTGTCCTTTCGTTACATGTGGCATTAATATGTTCTCCGTTTGTTCTGCAGGTGTGTGTGAAAGGGCCAAATGTGTTCCAGGGTTATCTGAAGGACCCTGAGAAAACACAAGAAGCTATTGATAAGGACGGTTGGCTCCACACAGGGGACATTGGCAAGTGGTTAACGGTGAGCGTCTTCCTGCGGCTTCCTTGTTTACTATGGTCTGGTTCACTTGGCATGTTGTGCTGCTTTGCATCATGGTAATGTGCCGTAGTGGAGTGGAGTGGAATGAAGTGATGTTGTGTGGTGTGGAGTGGAACGGAGTGGGGTGGTGTGGTGATTTGGAGCAGAGTGGAGTGGAATGAAGTGATGTTGTGTGGTGTGGAGTGGTGATGTATGGTGAGATGGAGTGGAGTGGTGTGGTGATTTGGAGCAGAGTGGATTGGAGTGGTGTTGTATGGTGAAATGGAGTGGAGTGGTGATTGGGTTTCCTCTCCGTCCGTCATGACTGCAGAACGGCACTCTGAAAATCGTGGACAGGAAGAAGCACATCTTCAAGCTGGCGCAGGGCGAGTACATCGCGCCGGAGAAGATCGAGAACATCTACATCCGCAGTGACCCTGTGGCCCAGATCTTCGTTCACGGGGACAGTCTGCAGGTGACTGGGACAGATGGAGCTCTACGTTCTGACAAACGTTCCCTTCTGGAATAAATGGGAAAACCTACATTGTGTACGAGGTTTTGAACTGGTGACGGTGCAGCAGTCCCTGGGTAATCACTTCTGTTCCACTTACTGGAATTTCCGGACCCCGTTCTTCAGATCTTCTATCTTGTAATAGATCATTTAAGTTTCAGTGGGTGTTAATGGCAAGCTTGAAGGGTCGTGAAACAGACGTGGTTTGGGTTTGAAGTGAGGACTTATTCTTTGAACCTGCAAATCTTCCTCAGGCTTGCCTGGTGGCAATCATCGTGCCAGATCCTGACTTCCTGCCTGGGTGGGCCAAGAAGAGAGGAATGGTGGGATCCTATGAGGAGCTGTGTAACAACAAGGTGTGCAGTCACATCCTTGGACAACCTTTTGGCTCTGAAGTAATGTTCAGGGAAATGACGGGGAAAAAATTGTTTTGATAGTTGTAAAATGGCATTTTCTATGTAAACCCACTATCGCGTAGATAATGAAAGCTGGATGGTCTGGAATATTGTACCCTTCCTAACAGAAGTGTTTTTATTCGTGCAGGAGGTAAAGAAAGCAATCTTGGAGGATATACTGAAACTGGGCAAAGCTGGCGGTCTGAAGTCTTTTGAACAGGTGTGGTGTTAATATATACAGCGTTGTGCCTTTAAGTTGAGTTGTCCTGGATTACACAGGTCGTTTTCAGCATTTTACTGAGATTCGAGTTGGTCTTTAATGGTCACCCTTCATGCCTTCAGAGTTGATTCGTTCGGTTATTTCTGTGTATTTTCTAAATGTGATATCATGAATACATTCTACACACAGTATTCAGTTATGGATGTTTGATTTTTGTGGTCTTCATCCATTGTTAAACGTCTCTCCCTCCCGGTGTTTGGCAGGTGAAAGACATTGCCCTGTACCCCGAGATGTTTTCTGTCCAGAACGACCTGCTAACACCAACTCTGAAAGCCAAGAGGGCCAACCTGAAAAACTACTTCAGAGAGCAGATAGACGAGCTCTACTCCAAGATCAAGATGTGATCCCTGGTGTGGTGGGCGGCAGGCGGCGGGCGGCAGCGGTTTCTGCCGGGGAGCCTGTGCGACAGGCCATTCACTCGGACCAAGCCGTTAAGTGTCGAGGGACGATTGGATGACAGGATCATGGGCGCGGAGACTGCTGCCTCGTCCCATCGGCCGAGCCTCCACACACCTTACCTCACACCGGTCACTTCAGATTCATAGGGACCCTTCTGATCTTCTGCACCCATTCTTCCAAATTCTCTTTGGCAAACCGTCAGCCAAGCGCATTATGTTGCAGCCGTAAGGGTTTGCGCCGTGCTTTGGTTCGCGGGGAAAAAGAGACAGCTACGAAAATTGGGACTGCACTTCTTCAGCCATGCCTTAACATGATTTGTAATTGCAGTATGTACATATTTATCTATTTAAAATTTGTTTTTAAAGAATGCAGACTAATGGCATCAGTGTGTGTAAAAATGCGACACGGTGCATCTGTTGAATTAAGCGGAAGTACGGTTGGAGTACTTTTGTATGACTTCTTCCCAGTGCATGGACTTCAATGGACATATTCTTCAGCGGGGAAAATGACTGTCTATTTTATGATACACTGCTGTATGGAATGTGCAATGAAATGCTTAGAAAAATGTAGGTATCCTGTTGATGTTGATTTCAATTTTGGGTTTGTTGGGTGTGTAAAGTTAATTCCTATTATGAATTGGTTTTGTATAACTGAATGTTTCGATGGAATGTGAACTGACTCGAGCAGCAGCCGGAGTCGCTGCAGAGCTGGGGGTCTTCCTGTGGAGTTTAATGACTGGCTGTTCGTGTCTCGCACGTGCCACCCCGTCAATTCGGAAAGCCATCTTCTTTTATCAGCATTGCCCAAAGCTGTGTTTTACGTCTACTACCTCAGTAAAGTGTCTCCAGGTGTCAGCACTGGATCTCTGCCGACCATACACCCTAACTGGTAAATCCATGTAAGCACAGTCACACCACATGCACTACACGCACGGTGGACTTCATCCACCGGTGAAACAAGAGAAAGTGGTTTCTGTCCCAGAGGTGAATCTAGGAAAGGGGGAGGGAATCCTAGAGGTGACCTCCCCCAGGCACCATTTGTTGATTCTCTACAAATTGGACTTCCTGTTTCCTGTTTATTCCTGTACACGATGCGCTTCCATGTCACGGGGAAGACCAAGCTGCCTATTTTGAATGCAGTTGTTTCCTTCTTGTAAAAAATCCGAATCGGTTGCAAAATCATCATATGGGGATAAAATTACTGTCCTTTGAGTAATTTAGTTAGGAAAAAAAATCCTTATAATTTGAGATAAATTTTACTCAGGCTGTATGTATCAAGCTTTCCTGTCACAACAGGTCTGGACTACTAAGGGAAATTGTGTAAATAAAGGATCATGACATTAAACATTAACTGAAAAACAAACCGTCATTTTGTCTTTGGTTGATTATGCTTGGAGGATGAAATTCGTGCTTTCAAATTTCAAGTTTCCGCTAGGAATTCATTATTACATGTTAAACACAATTAACGTTTACTATAAAGGCGTTATATACCCATAACATATCACATACTAAATATACGTTTATTCCAGTACCAGTAAGTTAGCAGCCCGATAATGGAAAATAAAACTTATTTCAAACAAATAATTTTAGTTATTTGTTATAATATTATATTCGACGGGAAGATATTGGCGACATACTCCAGTAGGTGGCAGTAATAGTTTTTTGTCTTCGTTTTGAAGCGCTTTGTCTTGGTTTAGAGCGGAGATTACAAATGTATTTGTAGTCTCGGAACTTCATAAAAATGCAGTAGAATATAAATATTATATGGAATATAGTTTTTCAAAATCATTCTTTTGTAAAAAATAAAATAAAAATAAATCATTATATATTACAATACACTCTAGTATCTGCGCTATTAAGTCACCCCCTTGCTTTCAGCGCCAAAAAATTAGTCCATGGCGGTAAATTCAACCTATTCGCGGGAGGCTGATGTAAACATTGGGTAAACTCTACATATTCTGGAAAAATAAGTACGTACGTCGATAGATGGTTATATAGAGATGGTCAGTAGGGATGTCAACCTGCTAACTTTGTATTTTCGGGCTAGTCGCATTTTGTATCAACTAGTTAAATCATACGAAGCAACTAGCATTTTAGATTATTCCTAACCGTGTATTTATGACAGCATTTTTCTTGTTTGAAACGATCAAACTACAATGGAGAGGATGCCAATGAAAAATGGCTAAACGGCATATTCGAAGCGTTTTGAAACCGAGTCAGATAATCGTTTGTTAAAAACAGACAGCTAGCTGGCTTGCTACGTTACTTCTCGAAACGTCACGATTCGTTTGATGTGTCGCAAACTACATTGCGCTGTAGCGATTTAAGTTTCTGCATATTCGCATCTTATGTCTTCATGTGTCAATAGTTAGCTTGCTGTTTATAGTATTTTATAATATAGATAAACAGCTCGATCGTGGTAGTTATATTTGATGTCTTGCTCATCTTAAAATCTGGTTGACTTCCTAGCAGACCAAATGTCAGTTGTTTGTATTTTATCCTCTGATCGCAGGTTGCGGTACACATTCGGATGTCTGTGAAATAAACTTTATACATCTGGCGAAATGAGGTGTGTTATGGTTAACCTGTATGTTGTTGTTTTTTACTTTCACTGACATAAAAAAAATAAAAAGTCAGTCTGTTTAATTGTTCTCCCCGTTGGTCTTCAATTAACGCAGTGTCCAGAAGAACAAAGTCGATGCGATGCTGCAAAATATCAAACGGGATATGGAGGTAGACCTGAAGCCTTTCCAAAATTAAGTCACTTACTTGGTATTTAATTATATGGATGGTAGATGTGTCGTTTTCATTTTTCTACTTTCGGAAATGTTGTCAAGATTGAAGTAAAATTCTGCTTAACAGAGGTCTTTACCTGCTGCAGTTTGTAGTAGTGATACAGAGATTGGCCGGTGACCTGAAGGTTTAAATGTCGAGGTTGCACAGCTGTTAATATCAATATCATGAACTAAAAAAGGAACTTCCAGTGTAGCCGTTTACATTATGCTCTTTGCAGGGATGCATTTTGACTTTCCTTAGCAATGCCAGTAAGTTTCTCCCTTGCATCTTATTGTCTGTCCCAGCACAGAGGAAGGAAGAACCCAAAGCAAGCACAGCCAGCAGCCTCGGTTTCCCCCCAAGACATTTCTTCTATAGAGAAGACCAGCTTCTTGGAAGATGACGAGATTCTCAGTTTTGGTGTGTTACAATTAAAATAAGTGCAGCTGTTGAGAAATGTTACGGAAAATCAGGAATGCTGTCTGTTTTAATTTTAAAAAAATGTTTTTTTTAATGATTCACTTCTGTTATGTGATTACAGCATTTGTTCTCTAGAAACGCCGCATTTCAGAGCCCGATTAAATACAATAACGCTGAAATCCTTGACGGCTCCTATAGGTAATCCGCTCCACAGCACTGCCCTGGAAGATGAACTCAGTCCCACATGGAGGCAAAACGCAGAACCACGGGTGCCGGTCAGGAAGGAGGGGACCAAAAGCAGCACAAAGACCCTCAGAAAGAGCAAGGCCAAGACCCCGGAGCGACCCAACCGGACCCTGGCACAGAAAAAGCAGAGAGGCCCAGGAGGACCCAGGTGCCGTCCCATCCCTGTTCGGACATCAGTGCTCGGTTCCTCTTGGTATCAGCGCCGTTTCTCTTTGAGGATTGCTTCAGGCCCTCTGTCGTTCTTCAGGCCCCTGCTGCGGGTTTCCGAGGCGACCGAAGCGGATGAGACAACCGGGACACGGAGCGGGTCCTCGGTAGCCGGATCTGGGAATGCTTCCGTTTCCCAGGACAAGAGCGTGGAAACGGGTGACTCTGTATGGCTTTAGTTTCCTGCTTTGCTATTTGTTCGCCAGATCGTTACAGCGCCTATGGAAGGAGGCCGTGATTTAAAAAATAATCTGCAGCACCAAACACCTGAGTCACTGTACGATACAGAGGTTTCTTCTATGAGTAGAAGAAATAAGATTCTAACAGTTTAATCGCTATTAAACACAATTTTATTAAACGCTAATAGTTGGTTTTCAAGCTTGTGATTTGGTGTCCATAGCACTGGGTCTTGCGAAAAACATCTGCTAGTGCTTGGTCAAAACAATGAAACTGGATTTTTTTGCGGTTAGAGAAGAGAAACTGCCTGTTAAAAAAAAGTACTGCAGATGAGCAGCGCGAGGTCTCTGTCCCGTACAGTGACTCAGGTGTTCTGCGGGTGCTCTGTGTGTTGTGACCGAACGCAGGTGGGAGGTTTTCTGGATATTGTGAAGTACTGAGCTCAGCACACTGATTGAAGTGGCGTATTAATAACATCTGGGGTCTTTACTTGGTGCTTTTGTCAGAACTCTGATGGTAAATGGTTAAGCTCAGCGGTGTCCCCGGTCTCCTGTAGGCCGGCCCCTCACAGGTCAGCTCCAGCGAGGCAGGAGAGCGGCGGAGGCGGCCGTCCCTGTCCTCTGAGGATCTGAGCGACGAGGATCCCAGCTGGGTGAGTGCTGATGCTCCATCCTTGCCCGACCCTTCCCGTCGCTGCCCCGTCCTAACTAACGGAACCGCAAACGCATCCTGGCAGAACGCACACCCGGGCAAGAAGTCGACCAAGCTGGCCAACGTGGGAAGGGATAGGAGGTCCTCCTCGGAATCGTCAAGTGACCGCCGCTACGCTGCGGGACAGAAGAGGACGTCGTCATCAGCATCCTCAGGTTATCCGGAATGGGAGATTCCCCCACCCCCCCACCCCCGTAAAATAACGTACAGTTAGAAACTGTAGAAACTGAGACGGGTAGCTTGTTTGCTTCTAGGCTGCACTTTATCTAACGGAAAGAGTTTTTGATCTAGTGCAGCGTTCCGGTTGCGTCTTCCTGTAATGATCATGTGATTGTTGTCTCTCAGTTCGTTCAGGCCCATCCAAGATGGCCAAGCTGACGGGAAAAGGTGGCGGTCGTCCCATTGATCTGGAGTTAGTGCTGGAAGCGTTTCAGGACTGCGCGTCACAGTACAAGTGAGAGATCTAATGTTTAACCATTTCCAACATTGCATCTACGTGATCAAATGTACTGCCCTATTTTACCCCTTGTTAACAACGGAAGCAACTGACACACTAAATAAATATACTAGATGCGCAAGGATTGTTTGATTGCTTTGGTCTGATTGTATTCAGGGAGAGTGTTGATTCGGGCACAGTCAGGCACGCCGTCGATGCCTTCTCAGCCTCGTTTCAGGATCAGCTGACCGAGCTGGTGAGTACCGACGGCCAACAAAAACTGCTCAGGACGGCACAGGAACGTTCTCACTCAAACTTCCCTTGTAGTTAAAATGAAATTCACCAGTTTGCGTGGCCTGGAGCAGGCGTGTTTGAATGTTAAAGTGGAACTCCTGCCAATCGGCTGCAACACGGTGTCTTTGTTTTAGATAATGAAGTCGAAGGAGTTAAACGGCATGAAGAAGGAGAATACCAAGGTACTGAGTGTCTGTGGAACGTGTTCCGTTTCCGTTTAGCCCAGAGTTACAGTAACGTGCCGCTCTGCAGCGTTCCTTGTGGATTAAGTCCTGTTAGACTGTTAGACGGGTCTGCGGAACTTTACTCTGCAACTTTCCTTTCTAATTAATGCAATTTGTTTTTCTGTTTTCTGGCCCAGATTAACACCGCCATCAATCGGAAGAGAGCCAGACTGGTGGAGGTCAGAAATGAACTGATTCGGTGAGTAGTCGTCGTTTGATGATAAACTCCGGTAAAACCGTTTGATTAAACCGCGGGTTCCGTCGCTTAGCGGCCATGTGCCTCAGACCCAATTGAAATCAATCTGAACTCGTGTGCTTTACAGCTCGAAGTAACCGCACCAGGTTTGGCAGACGTCTTACGCTCTAGGTTAATGGTTTAGTCCCCATCACCGCTGATCAGAGAGGTGGCGTTTAGTGTTCTGGGTGGCCGGCTTTGTGAGCATCATAACGGAACCCGAGCGCTCTCCCTGCTCTCCCCGCGCACGGTCTACTGTCCCAGGAACGAGAAGGACCTGAGAGAGCTGCAGCAGGAGAATGCCCGTCTGCAGGAGAGGCTGAGCGACTTGAGGAGGGGCACCGCCTTGCTGACAGACCTGAAGGGCCTGCAGAAGAACTATCTGGCGTACCGGAAAAAGCACCCAGACGAGGTGGAAGTGGTGAGGAACGTTAGGCTTGGGTGATGTCTAGAACCTCTCACGGCTTACTTCAGCGTGGCGGTTACTGTTCTACCCTGAGTGCAGTACTCTCTCCTGCAGTATGGCCCCTGCAGTCTCCCAGCCCTGCTGATGGAGGCTCGCAGCGTGATGGGCGCTGAGCAGCAGCTGCTGAATATCAATGAGAAACTGCAAAGGGCTCTGGACCAGGCAGCCCGGCAGTGAGCAGAAGAACTTCTGGAACTCTCCTTCACATCCAGCTGTGGGGCTAAATAGCCAGAAACGGGGCCTTGGACTTTAAAAAGCAGCATCTGGCTTTATAACCAAGTAATGTGAGCGTTTTATAGAACCTGGTGCATTACAGTTATACTAGCTGGTAGGTTTGCATAGTTGTTAAAATGGTAAACATTTAAAATATTAACTTCAGTCTTACTACGTCTTCTGTTATAAATGTCAGCCTTGGTTTGGGTGTGTCACAGAGACCATTGTAATTTGTGGTGGTACACCCCCGAACTATTAACCTTTTTTTTTTGTGCCAAATTCACCATTTGTGGTGATAATATGCAGATATTGTTGAATTCCTTTCTGTCATTAATGCTCTGTCACTGCCCAGGTGACACGATTTTGTCAAATCTTTTTTAATGTGGTTATATTTTGTGGCACAAAAAATTTCCTTTTTCCTTTAACATTAAATGGTATAGAGGACACCGATAACTAATATCTCTTTTTAACAAAAACTATGATATCTAAAATGGAAACGGTAACAAAAAAAGCAGAAATACAATATGTTTCGCCTTCTCACGTTTGATCAAAGCTATTGCCTGAGGAGAGGCCCCTGACACGTGGCTGGATTAGGAACTCTTACCAAAGACTGCGCTCCCTCGGACTGAAATGGTGATGACCAGGTTCAGCCACTGTGTGGCACTGTGTTTTTTTACTCTTTTTAGGGACAAGTTAAGTTTTAGTTTATTTTAGCACACATAATTAACACAGTAATATAATAACTGAAGTGGATTTCTACCCCCATTATCGAATGTCAGAATAGATAAATTATTGGATGACAAACACAAACTTAATAAATAACACTCAAACAAAACCCGTCATCGCTTATCTAGTCACAAATTACATTTTGCATTTAAAAGCTCGACTGTAAGCTGTATAAACGTAGCTCCTAACAATTTGAAACTTTTTGTTAAAGTTGATTAAGTCATTTGTTTTTCAGTTTTTTTATAAAGTGCAATTGGCGTCATACTTGGATGCCAATTAGAATCGCCGGCAATCATGAGAGAAAAGCGTAATCTTGTTTTGAGACTTGTGTCTTGCAAGCGTTGTAAGCACAAAACTGTCCAATTCATTTATTTTTTGTTAATACACATTTACACCATGCGATGAACATTTACCATGCAGTTTATAACCACAGGCGGCCTTCTTGGAAGCCTAGTAATGCCTAAAAATTCTCTATTAAAATCTATTAAAAGTGAATGCATAATCATTTGAACAGAATTGTCTCCATAGAATAAACAACTTGAATACAGAAGTTACCATTAAGAGTCCGTGGCTGGTGTTCTACACTGGCTCGGCCCGTGTGGTCCGATGGCCACCTCAGCCATTCGTCATTAGGACTATAAAGTGCTTTTATCTCACCTGATCAGTAAGAATGTTGGCAGAGTTGGTCGGGTGCTTGTGTTACGGAATTGTTTGCCTGTATTATTTCACCAGCAAGGTCATTTTAACTTGTGGGCGTTTTTCCCTCTTAAATAATTAATTTTATTTTTGTTCCATGGAAACACCGCTTGCGTGAACACTAAATATTTACACGACACAAACAATATTCTAGAAGAAGATGACTAGGTATAGCTAGTTACGGGGATCAGTCGTCACCGCGCCCAGTGGAAATCGGCTCCCCAGTGGATCCGCTATTAAAGCGCACTGACCCCTATGGTGTGGCACGTTTAAACTCAGATAACGTAATTTGCTGGTATATCTCAGCGGCAAAGCACAAGGAACTCGGGAATTGTAGCTCGTTGTAAACCCACATGTGCTGTTGACTTCTTTGGCGCCTTTTACACGTTGCTGAACCTTGCAGGCTGCAGAGAGTTAGTTTAAGAAGTCAATTGGACCGGTATATATACACACACACACACATTTGTTTATGCATGGGAGGGTTTAGTAGGTTGGTGCCCTGTGTGTGTGTGTGTGTGTATATATATATATTACACACACACTCACTTGTTTAATAACAAAAATAAGCGACTATACCTAATAAAATATTGATTTTAATGTTAGTAGGTAGTGTGTCATTGTAATGCATGTGAGAGAGGCTCATTTATGACAAATGTACAAAACAGGTTTAAAACAGGTTTTACTTGAACGATGAAGTATTAAATGTTTAACTACATTCTAATATTTCTTTAAAACACAAAAATTACTAAATAAGATATACGCGCAGCATACTAAAGTAGCCTATCGGAGTCAAATTAACACAATTGGCATGCTAATATAATGTATTGCGTTTAACTTGTTTATTACAAATTATTAGTATTATTTTTTCAACTTGTGTTCAGTCATTTATCAACAACGTTTTCGTTGTTAATTAAAACACATAGCCGTGAAAGTGGCAGCAAAATAATGCATTTTGTTTGTAACATCGTTTCCTATTTCCTTCGCCAATGTAGTTAGTGGATTTTCGAGTCGTAAGCGAGGGGACCGTTAAAATGGCATAAGCTTGAGTGACACGTATTTTTTTTTATACAGTTGGCTATCTCGCTCGATAGAACACGTAGCCTTCAAACGAAATCATGACGGGAAACGAAAAAACTGAAATAGGAGTTCCCGAGAAAATGATGAAAGCAGAAGTGAGGACCAATGAAATTTTCTATCAGACTTCCGTGGTTAATGGACACTCGCAAACGCCCTCTATGTTCGGGCAAACACGAAGCATTTGCGAAACATACTGGGAGGGGATTTACACTCGGATCATTTCGTTAGCCATTTCCTTTACTTGTTTTGCTTTCGATCTGGACACTGAAACAAGACAAATTAAGTTTTCGTTTTCTTACGCGGGATCACGGCCTTTAACGACAAACTTTTCCGCAGTTGTAGGAGGCGTGTTTAAACCGGAGAGACTGCCGAGCTACAGGTAACGACGATTTATGTGTTCTTAAAATTAAGAATTGTTATATATAATTAATAGGCAATAGTCAGGAAATATTAATTGAATTAGACCGAGGGATGTGAAACTTCAATGGGATTCGTTGATCTGTTAGACACTGAACTTGAACTTAAAGCCCACAACTGTCATGTCGACAGCGGGACACATTTCTATAAAAAAGAAGAGATAACTTAACACTTTTTCTTGCTTCCAACTGGTATTTTTGTGTAACGAGAAGAAGCAACGTGCTTAAAACATTATATCAATTATATAGGGTTATGGAAAGAGGACAATAATATATTTAATGTATAGCACACCATACCAGTAGATATTGTATTTTTTCTTATTTAGCTTGCAGTAATATTGTACATCCAAGTTTTTTTTTTTAAAGAACATTTCGTAATATAGTTTATTCAAAGCATAGTTTTGAACCAGTGCCAATTTAGGTGGTTGCAGTTTGAATACTATTCAACTAATCTGTCACCTTGTTTCTTTATTCCTGCGAAAGGAACTCTCGGTTTCCTTTTCTCCGACTGCAGAGCGCGTACTGTGCACGCTCTGCGCGAGCTTTCCGTGACAGCCGAGTAACAGCTCCGGCAGCCAACGAGTAAGCTCCGCTGTACGTCTCCGACCAGTCAAAACCCGAAGATAGGCAGCACCGTGCGCCTACGCATTCACGGTGCTGCACAAACTCGTATCAAAAGCTAGTAAATTAGATATATTTTCAGTGAGGGAGGCGGTGTATCCTGTTCGTCTGCATATTTGCTTAAATGTTCAACAGGAGTGTTCAGTGTTAAAAGGCCCATTCAGTTCACCGACAGTTTCTTGCTGGATTATGGGACAGAAAAAAATAGAAAACACTTAATTATAAAATTTCTATGAGATGTCTATAATGGGATCAGTCGTTTTCTGAATAAAATGATAAAATAATTTTAATTTTTAATAATAACCAATGTGGTCCATATGCATCAGAAGAATGTCCTGAAGTCATTACCTAGAGTAGGGCTACTCCATACTACTGTTCTGCGGTTTCTGCATCCCACCTTGCCTATCAGTGTGTTAACTGGAGTCATTATTCAGGTTAGAGTTTATCTGGCTTGGCGTTTCCTGTTGTAAATCGGAGACTAACGACACGTTAGCGCTCGACACTGCTGCTTGAAAGGACCAGGGCGAGGTGCCCCGTTCTAAAGCCTTTACTTGTCCTGGGAGTGTTTAGATCGCGTCACATGTCAAGAACAATTGTAGTCAGGGAAGCATCAACTACAAAAAAGTTACCATGCTTCAAGAAAATGCAATTCTCTGCATTTTTTGGAACAGGACCTTGAACCTAACCCTACCCATTGTACGGGCTGCGTCCTGCATTGGGTAATATCTCACGTAGAAGCGCCGTCTTCAGTTTCAGCGTGCTTTTGCTTGTTCCCAGAAGGTTATACAGTGTTTGTGCTGTGTACTTGTCTGAGATGGCACAATCCCTGTTGGGAGGACAAGGGCTTACACGTAAAGGCTCAGATTTGGTGTTCCATAACAGGGTGCAACCCTTTACAATTAGTTATGTCAACTAGTATTTTTAGCTACCTAGCTCATTCTGAAATATTGACTGAAAGATCTGTCGTGTCTGTATTATCTGTATTATCAATGTAAAATGGCATTGCTAGTTGCAACATATGCCCGATATTTCCTTGTATTGAATGCTGCTTATATTGACATGTCTTTATGAATGAGTTGGTTTCCGGGCTAGCATCGTCAGAGGGCTTTTACCATGTCATTCTACCGAGCCAAGTTGGGACATACTCTTTCATCTGGTTCTCTTTTGTTTCCCGTTTTCTCTGCAGTCCCTAAGAGGATGATCTTTGAATTTACTCCAAAGTAAAGGAAATGTAATCTTCTGTGGTTTTTACAAAGTTTACACTTATATTTTCGAAAGGGTGTACAATAACATTGATGAAGATGCAGGAAGGTAGAATTCACAGGTTTGTTATCATAATGAAATGTGGTACCTTTTCTGAACCCAACCACAATGCGTTTCATTTGCATGCATTGGTCGTGTTTTAACTGGGCAACTGGCATGAATACAACTGCCATTTGAATCAGGACCAAAACAGAGAAATCTTCTCCAATCAGAGCCGCTGTGTTGTGGTCTGCGTTTCAAAGATGAACGCTTCTTTTAATACAATAAAGTAAAATCTCACTTCTCTCTGGGCTTCTCGGGGATTTGTTAAACTGTGACACCACCTCCCAAGTGGTCTGCCTGGTAGCATATTCAAAAGGTGAATTATGTTAGATTTTACAAAGCTGGTGTAACTGAGTTAACAGGAGTCCTTACAACATTTATTTTTAAAAATGACCAAGTAACAAACCTCATGCTCCCATCTATACTTTTAAACATTTTTTTACATTTTTTGTGAGCAGAGCCAGAACAGGGTGGGTACGCCTCCTCTCCTGCCGAGGGACTGCAATGACCAGGGGGGATGGAGGGAAGCGTGTAGGCCCACATCCCCAGGGTTTAGTGACAGCGTTCTCCCTTTCTCCAGGCCACCATGCCGGTGGAGCGAATGCGCATGAGGCCCTGGCTGGAGGAACAGATCAACTCAAACAAAATCACAGGACTTAAATGGGTGAACCGGGTGAGTACCCGGATTTAACCGGACTGAGGCGGATTTCACAGCGAGACGAGACAGGCAAGCCAAAGTTACAGGTGCGCTTGCTTAGTGACAGCAAGCTACAGGTGCGCTTGCTTAGTGACAGCAAGCTACAGGTTCGCTTGCTTAATGACAGCGAGACGAGACAGGCAAGCCAAAGTTACAGGTGCGCTTGCTTAGTGACAGCGAGACGAGATAGGCAAGAAAAAACTACAGGTGCGCTTGCTTAGTGACAGCGAGACGAGACAGGCAAGCCAAAGCTACAGGTGCGCTTGCTTAATGACCGCAAGCTACAGGTGCGCTTGCTTAATGACAGCGAGACGAGACAGGCAAGCCAAAGCTACAGGTGCGCTTGCTTAATGACAGCAAGCTACAGGTGCGCTTGCTTAATGACAGCGAGA
>JAOVYW010001653.1:0-15987 GCA_025775045.1 Hiodon tergisus | reverse complement strand
ATATCATAAATATAGTAACCTAACAATGGTTACAATACTGTAGCCATTGAAACGTTCCAAAATTAAAAATGTAACAAATCGTGCTTTAATGTTAGGAAGCCGTGTCTTGTAACTGACCAATAGAAATGTTGGACCGTAACTATCCGTTTTTGTGATTTGTTTAATGGTAGGATTTGCATTACTTGTTCCTACCATTAAAAGCCAAATGAGACATGATTCATATAGAACGTTTTCTAATGCATGATGAAATTATGATAAAGGGGCGGTTTTTATAAAAACCGTGAAAAGTGGTTTATTGGAAAATCACTGACATGTTCCCACTAGTTATGGCAAAGTGCCATTTTTCTATTTTATAAAAACCGTGAAAAGTGGTTTATTAAAAAATCACTGACTTGGTCCCTCTAGCTATGGCAAAATGAAAAAAAAGTTTGTGACTTTGTGATTGTGATTCGACGTGGGGTCAGGTAGGAAGACCTGTATGTCATCATCTGTCTAGAATTTAACCTTTAACACCATCAATCATCCCCAACCAGCACTGTGCCGACCCGCGCATGTTTAGAGGAAGTCTGGTGATATATTGACAGGCAATGCCCTGCTGGCAGGTGAATGTGTCCGCAGTGAAAAATCAATCAGCCCCTCGGATGCTGCAGAGAGAATGTACTCCAAACACTGAAGGCACGCAGGGGACCAATGTGCAGCTGGTGTGCATTTCACTAATCTTGTTCATAGTGTGTAACAGGAAAAAGATTGGCCGATAGGTTAATGAACGGTTGCGCAGAGTGCAGTCTTCAGTGAAACGAGGCGTTCCTGCGTACTGTGAGGTCATGCCGGCTAGATAACAAAGGCTGTAGCTGAGCGCCGTTTGGGGTAAGAGATGGGGATGCGGTGATGGAGAATCGAGCTGATATAATATCTGCAAACGCTCTTGTGATAGGGAAAGCCTTGAGTCCTAGAAATGGTGACATAGTGACACACTTCTGCTTACTTAAACGGCTTTGTATTCATTATCCAAACTCCCAGCCATCAGTCGCGGGGGAAATACGGATTTGAATTCATTATTTACAGAGAATTTTAAGCCCCAGTTAATTAAATTCAAATACGTATTCAAAAGTTTTTAAATGTGTTTAAAAAAAAAAAAAGTGTTTTTATTTAAGGAATAAAAAATACATCAAGATTTTCTACACATTCATGTGGAAATAACAAATCAGTCGTATTTAAACCAGCATGCTCTAGGGTCCCCCACAGTAATTATCCTATTAAGAGAGCAGCGGGATTTTAGCTTTTACACGGCTGGTCTTACTTCTGTAGATGGATACACAACGGACGACATTGTTTTCTACTGGCAAGGAGGTGACAGTGCAGTGACTGGGGTGAACAAGCTGGAGCTTCCTCAGTTCAACATCGTGGAGGTGCGACTGGTGTCCCGTGAAGTCAGGTTTACCACAGGTAAAAAACAGGAAAAATGTGCACTTCAAAATTTTCATCCTTCTAAACCTTTTCTAGCCCACAGAGTCTAGAAAGGGGGGGATTATAAATCAAATAATTAGTCATGCAAATTGTAATTTCGCCACAAATTTAGCATATTAGGTACCAACAGACAATAAATATTTTTCTATCAAGTAGGATTTGCTTAAAAATTAAAAACATTTTCAATGAAAACTTAAACCGAATGAGTACACCCAGACAATGTCTCTGTATCCTGCTATGGGTTTTGCAGTGGGACACAGGATTTTATGAAGATATTTCGGTTTGTCTCGTTAACAAGCGATGGGTCGTAAAATGGGACACAGGATGTTTTAAATGTGTCGAGGTATGTCTCTGTATCCAGCAATGGGTCATGTAGTAGGTATTTTAAACTTTTCTAATTTACTTTATAACGTTGTACTTGCTTGAGAATTTTATAGGCAGTCCGTATGCCCTAATGTAGAATACCCTAATTTACACCATGAATCTTATTGCACATGAATCTGTGCAATAAGCAGATACGTAAAAAGAAAACTTTTTATATCGCGAAGATGCTTTCAAATATAATGAAATTAAAAGTTTTAAAATATAAAATAAATACTATAAAGGGCAGTAAACAGCAAAAACAGTTAATAAATTAAAGAAATAAATAAAATCAATGTTTAGTGTTACCTTTGCCTTTAAAACTGCACTTTCATAAGAAAGTAGGTAGATTGTTCCAAGCATAATGGAGAACATTTCACAGTTCAGACTCTCGCTGTCTCACTTGCTTCTGTCTGTCCAGGTAATCCCAGACAGCCTTGATGATGTTGAGATCAGGCCTCTGTGGCGGCCGTACCATCTGTTTCAACTCCTTCTTTCTGAAAATTAATGTTTGGACATCAAAAAATTATTTTGTTCTACTGACACACTAATGCAGAAGAAAATGTAAACATCAAACACGGCATTTATGTTTCTAAAAAAAATATTGCGTGTAAGTAAATGTAGGAGAAAACGAATTGTTCTGAATAAATAAGCAAATTTGTAACATTATAAAAATTATTATTTGTTCATAACACCGTATTACTACAAGGTCCCCTTCGCAAAAAAACGGGATTGTTAAAATATACTAACCGTATGAATAATTGAAATGTTTTTGTTTGAGGCCCCCCCTGTTCGTCTGTTAGGTATAAGAACAACAAAGCTTGCCCAGTATTGTACTAAAGCTAGTGAGCTAGCTACTTTGTTCCGCCTTTTTTCCCCATCGCAAGCATGCAGTTTAGCATTTAGCTCTGTACTAACTAAGTTTGTTGCAATTGACCCAGTTAATCTAAATTTGACCCTCGCTAATCCTCTGAGCGCAGACGCAAATTTGAAAGAGCAATTTTGATGGTGCTACAGAAAAACTCATATTCAAGCATTCACGCATAAACAATCAATAAAATAAAAACACGTAACTACAACATATTTAAAGCATTTTATTATTCACACACCTTACCCCCCACCCCTTGCTTTGCTTGAAAGTCGCTGATGGCGGCTTTTTTACACTAATTTAGTGACGACTCACTGTCAAAAGTCTGAGCGCACAGAATTCAAAGGCGGTCGCATACAGATGTTGTTTAGTGTTGAAGATCCAAATCTTTTACTCTTCTTTTTGGCATTAAGTTATCGCCGTACGTTGCTTCTTTAACCGTACAAATAGATGTGATTGATTATTATGTCACTGCACCCTTAACACACCTGCGTTGATTACTGTTTTCAGTCAATTGTAGCGTTTGCACTGCCTTCACCAGAACACACCATGAAAGTTTAAACTCACCAGTGCCAGCATTGGCTACTGCTTCTTGGAAGAAATTCAGGTTTCCATGACAACCCAATTAAAAGCCAAAGACACAATAAAATCCCATAGAAATGAACTAAAATTTGGACTGGTTTTAAAAGGAGCTTGTTGCATGTGCTGATGAAAGTGTTTAGGAAATACACATTAAATGAATAAATCTAACAATTATTCACAATTTAAAAAATCTTTTTCATAGTTTCAGAGATATTATTACATTAATATTATTGTACAAAATGTGTTAAAACTAAGTTAACTTGATCTTAAAACTACGCTCAGAAAAAGTAAATACTCTTTGAAATTGAACACTCTCTTGTTAATTGAGAAGAGACAGAATTTAATCATATTCTTTTGTTTCTTTCTTTCTCCTCTCCTCCCATCCCTTAAAGGTTCGTATCCCAGGCTGTCCCTGAGTTTCAAGATCAAGAGGAATATTGGTTACTTCATCCTGCAAACGTACATGCCTTCTATCCTGATCACCATTCTCTCCTGGGTTTCTTTTTGGATTAACTACGATGCCTCTGCTGCCCGGGTAGCCCTGGGTGAGTGACCCCCCCACTTCCATAAACAGTGAAGGCAATCCAGGAAGCCAAATCCTGCTTGCGTGGACAAGCAATTTGGCCACTGTATTATTGGCTTCTTGTTCATACTGGTCATTTAGACATTCTGTGCATTCTCCAAGTCACAGACCCTGACACATTCCCATGCACTGGGAAAATATACATAGGGCATGACGGTGAACTCGGTCGTAAAGGAGAGACCATTGCTACAGCTGCTTGTGCTTGGAGTATCCAAAGCTTGAAGCAAGCAAACTCTGCAGTATCGACATTATGGAGAGAGATGTATCATTAGTTTGAAGGACATTGACCACGTTATGTTTTGCATCTAACAATTATGTATGGCTTTGCTGCGTGCGTGACCGCGTGACAGTATTCATCAAGGCTTCATTTGTTTTTAAAAAATGATTTCAGGGGTTACGACGGTCCTCACCATGACAACCATCAACACGCACCTTCGGGAGACCCTCCCAAAAATCCCGTACGTGAAAGCCATTGACATCTACCTCATGGGCTGCTTCGTGTTTGTCTTCTTGGCCCTGCTGGAGTACGCTTTTGTCAACTATGTGTTTTTTGGCCGCGGGCCCCAGCAACAGAAGAAGATAAACGAGCGGATCAGCAAAGCCAACAACGAGCGGCCTCGGTACGAGGACCAGCGGCTGAAGGAGCTGGTTCGTATCGCCTTATTTATTTCTGTCTGTGCGCATTCATTCTTCCTTAAAACTATTCATTTCAAGTCTGTTTCCTGGAGGTGCCTTGTGTATTGTAGTTGTTGTTCTTTGATGATTGTTTGTAGCGCGTGAGACCACTTCTGAGAGAACCTTCTAATTTATGTCCAATAGGACTTTAAGGTTTATCGTAATCAATCGTCCCTATGATACCGTTTGACTGAAAGCAATATATCATGCAATTTTAAAAAAAGATTACCAATGCTAATCTTTATTTGCCATATCAGCTTTTATATATGGAGATATACTTTTATATCTGTCTGAATTAGCATATTACTAATTTGCTTGTTTAATTTATGAATGGTTTCTTTTTCCTGAAAAGGGACGTGCTTAAATCCAATGTTAAAACCAATACTTAAATGTTGTCTTTGTTTTTGTTTTTGTCACTGAAAGGATTCCATTTCGGCACTCTATCAAACCAATACTCTTAGACCATATCCACAGCGGAGGAATCTATATCTTGAGGAACAAAGAAAAGTTGGGGTAGGCGCATTTAGAAATTATAATATCTCAAATATAATATCACAAGTTATACCTCAAATAGTTTTATAAAGAAAAGCAAACGAAAAAAACGAAACCAAAAAAACCATGGCCTATTTATGAATGTAACATTTAAACCATTGGATACAGGACATTGTTATGAGGCAACATTTCCTGCATTGCTAAATTGGCACTGTAACTGTGAATCAGTCCTGTCTCTCCCTACATCGACATAGGTGGACTCTTACGGAAACATCCTTCTCAGCACGCTGGAGATGAACAACGACACCATGTCCTCAGACTTGGGAAACAGCCTTGGCGACTCCAGGAATTCTCTCTTCGACAGCCCCGGGGTGCAGTTCCGGATGCCGATGGCGTCCCGGGATGGGCACCACTCCCTGGAGCGTGGCGACGTGCGCCGCCGCGTCAACTGCCGTCTCCGGAGGCGATCGTCGAAGCTGAAGCTCAAAATCCCCAGCCTATCAGATGTCAGCCTCATTGACAAATGGTCCAGGATTGTGTTTCCTATAGCCTTTGGATTTTTCAATTTAGTTTATTGGTTATACTATGTGAATTGATGTGCACCGTCAATAGGAAACATGGGCCATATTTTGAGAGCACATTGCATTTGGCCTTGACACAGTTAAAAAAAAAAAAAAATTATATACATGTATATGTATATACATATCTTTATGCATATTAACATGTATATTACATTTATATATACACATGGATGTGTACATCTACAGGACCGGTCTAACAAAAATTTATTGACTTGAATGTTTTTTTAAATGCAAGAAACAACTATATTCTTTGTATTGTTTTTTTTTTTTTTCGAAAAATCACATCCTTCTGAGGGGCATGAACGTTGGATGTTTTCACAAATGGAAAGAAAAGGCAGAAATAAGTGGGAAGCACGCGATACACTGTAACATGCGAACAACATGCGAACAACCCGCAAACAACCCGCGAACAACATGCGAACAACCCTCAAACAACCAGTGAACAACATGCGAACAACCCGCAAACAACATGTGAACAACCCGCGAACAACATGCAAACAACCCGCAAACAACTGGCAAAGTCGGACTGGTTTGTTTTCCAGGGCAGGGACAACGCAGCGTCCGAGGGCGACCGCCTCTGTTCTCATGGATGAACAAACCGCATTCTCCGTTTCCTCTGATTTCTCTCCTGCTGTGATGTGTCGCTGTGCTTCATTTCTGGCACATCAGCTCAGGCCACAGCTCGAGCTTCCCGGCCAGCTAGAGTGGCGTTAACACCCCCACCCATCCCCGCCAAAAGCCACCGCGCTCATTTTATTCTAATGTTTTTGGGCATTTTCTTTTTTTTTAATGATGGCTATAATTGTGAAAACGGAAAACTATGTGAGTGTCACGTTCACATATTCTACAATGTTGTGTGTTTAAGCATTATTGATTTTGATTACAAAGAAACATCAACTGCACCCTCCCTTGGTCGCTGTTATTGTTGTCATGATCCGCTCATTGTTTAGTGAATTGGTAATGTTTCATCCGCAGTCCTGTAGGTATTACAATGTGCCTAGCTTGGTGCAGAGAAACTCAAAAATTCTGCTTTGTTAGTTTTCAGAAGTTTCTAGAATTTTCTCATGTAGATGTAGAGAAAAAAGAATTAGAATACTTAATTTTTGTTTGAAGTAGTTCAAAATACTTTTATTAATGTAGCAGACACTCTTAAAACAATTTATATGGCTATTACGGCAAAATACCCCTGTTGAAATCATTCCAAATGTGAACTTGAATAGCCTACTTTGGTTGTTAATTTTGAGAATGTTAGCATATGTCTAACTGAAATTCCATTGAGGGGTCACTTGCTGGTATTTCGGGAATAGGGGATTTTGTGAGGGATCAAAAATAGTTAGTAAGGTGCATTCAAATCTCTACTAAGGGAAGTCTTAGGGGGTAAAAAAAACAAAAAACATTGACAGTCAGCATAATCAGGAAAAAGTCAGGTAAAGACTTTAAAGGAGAAACAAAATACATTGTGAAGCTTTGACCTTAACCACCAAATGGCCTATAATAAATGTTTAGTGTGTTTATTAATCGGTAGTTTTTTGCTACTTGCAGTGGTATAATCTAAAGTTCAAAATATCCTGTAGCCTGAAAATCACCTTTATTGCTCTCGGACTACACGGCACTAGGTCCTGAGGCCCACATGTCTTTCCGGTTACTGTGTGTCTGTGTTATGAAGCGCAGACAAAAACCCGATACTCCAGTAGTAGATTTTTAAAACAAACTGGTTACTAATTTAGGAATACCTCTAGCTTTCTCTCCACTAATTTAACAACAGTACTCACACTAATGAATGAGAAAAATCATAGTTTGGAGCAAATTCTCCTTAACAGCTAGACTGGGGGGACACTACTTTTTCACCTACTTTCCAAATATATCCTCATTTATACACGTATAATTTCTTGCATCATTCTAAAATGTCATGAGATCAAACTGGAACCAAAGTATGAAAGTTGGCTGCAGCGGAAAGACAACAAAGAGACTAACTGATAAACTCCTGTTTATCAGGGCTCCCCAGGGTTGGCAGTAGCTTGCCGTTTCCGGCAAAGTGACCGAAGAGCATACCTCAAGCATGGGTCACTTCCGCTGTGCACCTCCATGGGTTGCCAGTGGTCACTGCGTTGGGCCTGTTGTCATCTACTTCAGCTTCCACAGAGCAGGTTCTCACCTAACTAAAAGGCAGAGCTCCGTTAAAAACGCACGACAGAAGGACGTGCTAAGCGAACGCCTGGAGAAGAGAGGTATGTAGATGATGCCATTACCACCACACTACTTGGACTGAGATGGCTGGCGGCGAGCTGTATATAAAGCCTTACCTCGCTGAAATAACGTACCCTTACTATTGCTTTTGTTTAGAGTCGCTACTTTCGCTCTCACTCAGATTTGGGAGACACTTGATTGTAGCATAAAGGCTAACTGACTGGCTGATTATTACATTTTGGATGCAACAGACTTTTGACCAAATTTAGTATGGACATGGAGTCACAATCTAACCACAGCTGTCAAATAAACTTAAACCCAATCCACAGCTGGCAGGTCCACGACACTTTGTTCTTGTTGAGAAACAATGGCCACAGAGGACTAGTTTTTCAATGTCACATAAACAACCTGATGTGAGAGCCAAACGTTTCTTGGGCGCGTATACACAAAGCGTTGCGCGTAGACACCAAGTGTCACTTGGGTGTGTATACACCAAACGTCAGGAGTATACACCAAACGTTGTGCATGTACACTTATAAACGGCAATGGAAAACCAGAGCCGGTATTCTTAGCACTGTGGTCAGAAGAAAAAGGTCCAGGTATTCACTTTGTTGTGTTTAACGTCTCTCCCCTCGGGGCAGTAGAGGCAGTGTGGCGCCAAAATGCTAGAGGCCCATAATGCGGGTGCGAGGAAGCCTTTAGCAAAACAATAGCAAGGCTCGCGGCGGCACACAATAAAAGGTCTGGGGTTTTTTGAGTGTACAATATTGTTTACTTTAAAATTTTAGTTTTTTCTTCTATAGGTTTAAAGAATGTAGCTTCAAGATTTAATAAACAATATGGTTTGATAAGGTTTTCTTAAAGGTGAATAAATGATAAAGTGAATATAACAATATATAAAACAAGACAATACTGATTAAATTGCAGGGACGACGGGTAATTACTAGGTATTGTGTAAATTTCCAAATACTGTGCATTTAACTTAGTGGTTTTGCCAAAGTCACTGTTTGTACTCTAGACACTGAAAGGGACAGAAGGTTTCTATATATTAAACTCCAGCTTGATTCACAGGAAGTTTCAAATGTGTGCCTGTTGTAAATGATGTATATGGATTTTTTGGTTTTATACCCTGTATATACTAAGTTAATATTTTTGATGGTTGTGTGGTGAGTTTTGGATACTAGAAATGTAAATGTGAGGTTTCCTTTCCGTATTTATGGTCATTTTAAGCGAGACCCATTCGTTTGAGTGTTATGAGAGTCTCATTGGCCGCGGACATCTCTGAATTGGTAAACAATGTTTATCAGAACCATTATAATGACAAAAACTGTACTTACAAGATGTGTCTGCTGAACTTTGCTGTGTACAAAAGCCTAATGACGCACGTTTAATTACACGTTTTTTAAATGACCCAGACGTGACATTGTATGCCGCCATCATTTTAAAATGGGATGCTTTCTAATGATTTTTGTCATAGCTATGTGATGACAGGTGTGTGTGGAGGACAAAAAAAATTGCTGGAGGTTCACATAGAGGATAACTAAATTTGCTGGTGGTTCACGTAGAGGATAACTAAATTCTCTGGTGATGTATGTGGAGGATAACTAAATTTGCTGATGATGTATGTGGAGGATAACTAAATTTTCTGGTGGTTCACGTAGAGGATAACTAAATTTGCTGGTGATGTATGAGGAGGATAACTAAATTTGCTGGTGATGTATGTGGAGGATAACTAAATTTGCTGGTGATGTATGTGGAGGATAACTAAATTTTCTAGTTACTAAGCGAAGGGCTGTGGGACCACAGCACATGGAATTCGATGAGTAGGATGATGGAAGGGAGGAGAAAAAGATGAGTGAACATTTTGTATCGATGACAAGTTTTATAACTACTACTGCTGACCAATAATAACAATATAAATGTTTATAGTTTCATTTGGGATTGCATTAGGAAGGAAACTCGTTTTAACGTATTACCTCAGTTCCTAAATTGAGCGAGGCTGAACTATTAGTTTGTCATTCATAGTTAGTGGCAGGTATAACAAAGCTTTGTGGGGTGTTTAAATCCTCGAATGCAAGTTTATCACTGAAACATGTGACAAATACGTGTAGGACACTGAGTATTCGACAACATCACTGAATAGGAGTTTACTTTGGAATCATCATTTTTATTGTTACACAGCAACCCACACTTTAAACATAAGTAGAATAACAATAAGTAGCTACTATCAATATTTTCCGTTTGTTTGTATTAACAGTAAATGTACAAAGTTCAAATAACATAAGAAAAACATTACATGGCCTATCTATGTTTTATTTTGAATGTTGAATTAGAATTTAAGTTTTGAGGATTTGAGAATTTGAGGCTGGCTAGATAAGCTAACTAGCTTATATAGTACAATGTCAGTTTTCATCATTCGCTCATTCTTTTCATTCATAAATTTAGGGTCACAGTGCGCCAGAGCCTAACCTGGCAGATAAAGGGTGTGAGTCTAACGCAAAGCAGGAGACAGACTGACTGATACACAGAAACAGCCACACATTCACACAGGCAAGCCACATTTTTGCAGTCACCAATCCACCTAATTTGCAAGTCTTTGGACCGTGGGAGGACACTAGAACACCTGGTTGCAAACCCGCAAGAACACGGGGAAATCGCGAACACCGACACTGATGCATGCTAAACGCTGAGCTTAAGCACCACCCTAGCTCATTAATAATTACTATGTAAATAATGAAACATAGGGCCAGACAAAGTCAAAGTCATTGCACTGCGATGGAGATCGCAAACTTTCCCAGGATTTAAAAAAATGTAAAAATTGTTAAAATTAGTCTGAGACAATAATAACCCTGTTGTTATTGTTGACGATAGTCGCATATCTTCTGTCTCACGAGACGAGTTGCCTGTTTCCAGCTACTGTTTAGCAGTCGAAACTTAAGCTGTGATTGGTTGGCAGCTGCTGATTTGTGCCTTCCCACTAACGCGGATTGAGAAAAACCGGGGATGAATACATTTATATATAGAAAGTACTGATATTATCGCTGATTTAATGCTCGCCAGTGCGATACGGGCTCGATTTGGTCTGACCATTTGCTGACACCAAATCAAAACTTTGGCAGCCTGCTAACCGCACTTCTGGATTTAATGACAATTTCTGTTCATGAGTTGAAGAACTTAGATACAAAGAAATAAGGCGTTAACATGTTTATAAAATTTTATTAAATGCAATTAGTAGGTTGTTAAAGTTTTGATTTGGCCCCAGCCATAGTACAATAGACAGACAGACAACTGCAAGTATTGGATTGGGCATGTTCACTCAAAACTCAATTCACATTTGAACTTGCAAGATAGATACAAATGGAAACCCTTCTCCCATCTGTTGCTCTGTAAATTGCTACAGATTTCTGGCAATCCTTCTAACATCTCAGGTAAATCCACAATGATTCTAAACCTACTTTCTGTGTCTGATAGCTTAGTACAGAAAACAATACACAGACCCCTAGTGGACATAATAGGGTGCCATTAGTTATTTAGAAGTTCTTACTGGGATGGCTCTGACTCAGATTTAAACAGCTGGGTATTTTACTGAAGAGATTCAGGTTAAGTAAGATAAGGGTCATTTGAATCAGCAACCCTTTTGGTTTAAAGATTCATTGGCCACTCTGCTACGGAGCTGCCCAAAATGTCTTAATTGCATCTTTTCCGCCATGTTTGATGATTAGAGGGAATAGCGCATAACGGTATGTAATTTTTTTCATTGTTAAAAGAAACGAGATGCAGGAAATAGCATTTGTGTACGTTAGAACAGTTTATGTGTAATGTCATGTTCAGTGCTTATCTGTGCTTGTTTTATTCAGTGGTCATAAGAGAAAAACGCATCTGCACTAATTTTAACTGGGATGGTTGCTGAAGGCAGACTGCAGAAGTTAATCAGAATAATCAAGTTACGGCATTTAATATTTCACGTTTGAAGAGAGCCAGCAGATGTCAAGCTATTATGAATATAACAGAAGCTGTTAAAAAAAGAGAGTTCTATTGATTTTTCTCCCAGCAATCTGTAAGTACACCAGCTATTGTGAGGGTTCTCTTACACCGAGGACAGGGCAGTCTGTAGATGTTATGTGAAGATGCTCTGCTTTCTTTCTGAAGCATAGGAAGACATCTTTGAATGAAGCCCCTGTTTTTGCTGCATTTACGTCTGGTTTATTTGACAGTGCTCTATCCCGCAACCAGGAAACCCTTGCTGTTTACCTGCTGTATCTATGCATTCTATAACTTGTTAGTCCAGTTCACATTCAGTTCAAATGTATGATCAAGAAGTCTGATCTTGCATTGGCCTCTTTGAAGTACAATTAAGCATACCATCTCTATTGTGTCTAACAGCATTTTTCTGAAGAGCAGAAACTCCTATGCTTTTAGTGTACTGTAAATATGTATAAAAGATATTTTTGAGAACTTACTTGAAACTGATCAATAAAATACAGGATCGGAGCTGATTCCACAAGTGAGTACAAAATTCTTGGTAGGTAATTTGATTGGTAGCGAGCGGATTTGTGTGTCGGACGGGGGGGGGGTGGTGTTCATCACATAACAATCACAAGAAGCAGTGCTGAGGTATATCACAAGGATCTTGTCGTTTCTATAACGGAAGAGGCATATTTAACTTATCTCATACCTGGAAGTCTTTTAGTTGTAGGTCATTCTGTTTATTTTCTTTTTCTTTTTCTTTGCTTTTTTTGTGCCAATTCAGTAAGCGCACTAACAAGATTTTGTTGTAGTGAGATTATATTATCAGGGCAATGCGAATGAAAAAAATAAAAAATGATGGTCAAAGCCCGTTCAATGTGAAATAATGTTAAAGCTCCCGATGACAGTGGGTAACTTTGAACAAATAAACACAAAACAAATAAAGCTCTTTTCTATCCTCAGTCGGGTCCATTTTTTGACACCAACACTTTGGTTGTAGGTTTTTCTGCTGCCCCATCTTTTACGGGTGGACGTGTCAGTGGTTCCCAATCCTTACTGCCATCCAGGAGAACTTGAGAGATTACAAAAAAATCTGTCCAAAACTTCAGTAAGGTCTTCCACTGAGGGATGGTGCAGAAGGCTTGCCTTTTCTTTCAGCGCTTTTTAAGGCTGGGAAGAAAACTCCCCACCCCAATGTACTGATTTTTAGCTTGAGGTACGTATAGCAGGTTGTGTGTTCAATTGTGTCTCCATTCAGGGTGACCTGGAGCTTCTGGTTCTAGGCCTTTTTCTGAAAATCATGACTTTGGTCATGTCCAAGTTGACCTATTTTATTTTCTATCAGCTTGTTATTTTGTTAATTAAATAATGTATAAAGTCTAATATTCAGAGTTTACCAGACATCAGACTGGCTACAGCTGGTTTACTAATCAGAGAGTCTTACTAAGGCGGAGTCTTCATCAGTTTTTGTCAAAAAACATTTTTTTTTAATAGTTTGGCATGATAGGGCAATTTATCTCTCTGTTAAATGTGTTCTGAATCCAATTTTTCATTTGATTACACATAAAGCTCAATAAATATAGAAATACAGAGAGCTTGGCTACTCGTATCTGAAGTTTTTTTTGGTTTACATTTTATGTTATTTTTATGTGTTATTTTGTGAATTAGTCATTATGTCAAATAATCAAAGTGCAAAGGAATGAGATTTGTCTGCTTGCCAGTAGTGGATTTTGCTTGCCAAGCTTGCCAAGATTAATTTTTAAGCATTTCTTAAGTTTTTCAATTTAAAATGCCATCTCTGTTAAGAGAAATAAGCTAATCGGCATTGAGACATGTTGCAGCTAATTCCAGAACAGGTTGGAACAAGTTCATCCCATGCTTAAATAGTAATGGAACAGTTGAAGTCAGTCGACTTTTGCAGTGCACAAAGGAATTTTGCAGATCACAGATGGCCAGCCATTGACAACCGCTTGCCATCGATGTGATTGATCACGAAGGCTTGTGTGGCATTAATGGATTATTTTCAGGGTACTTTAAAAATGAATGCAGTTAAACAATTGACACGTTTGAGTTGGGTCTTTTGTGGATCAAGTCGTGCATAGCCTCCTTCCCACGGGAACTCTTCAGGCAGTTGTTGTAATTGATGTCTTAACCATTGCTCCAGGCAATGTGCACATTTACATTTAATCACTTAGTATTCAAAGTGACTTACACTACCATTAGTACAAACTACAAACAATATAAGACAAATCAGTACAGTCATCATCATAATTAATTATGAAATGCTTGTAATTCAAAAAGCAGTAATAAATAACAGTCAGGACCATACATAATAAGTCCAGGACCATACATGAATAAATAAATAGAAAAAATAAAACAAAATAACAACCACCCCAAACCAGCAAGCCTGTTCATTAGACATACAGTACCCACACATACTAGACTTACTGTGTCTGGATCCAAATTAGTCAAATTTACAATTACAGTAAGGCTGTACAGTTTAGAGATCTCTTTTTGTAGGCAATCTAAAATGAATATTGTCACTGAACAGGGAAGTCTTTGTTAACGTGATACAAGGTGGTTGTCAGCAACAATTCATGACCTTTGATTAAACATTTACACAAATTGTTTTGTCTGTGAGTTGGTATTAGCTTGATGAGGCTTTGGAGTGGAATGTGTCAGGCAGCCTGTGGGTCCACCCCCACTGGCAGACGGGACCCTGCAGTAGTCCCGGAGACACACCCTTTTCCAGGTGTAGTTCCCTAAATGAGACCCCACTTAGATTATTGCATATATTACATATAACACATGAAAAAGAAACTGCTGTGCTTGGGGAAAGGTTTTTTTTTTTTTTAGGTGAACCTGAGAAGTCTGGTAGCTTAATTGAGTTAATTGAAATTGAGTTTTTTCGAACATGCCCAAGAAAAGCTACAAGCTGGCCCTAATCCTCCCTGTGTCTGACCACCCCCGGACCATGCATGCCCCAGTGTACAGATATTCAGTGGTAATTTAATAAATTGCTTCTTTTTTTTTGTCATTGTATGTCTGTTATGTTGAGTGCATTTTGTAATGAAAACTATTAATTATTAATGATACAAGTGTCTCGTTCAATTTAAGCCCTCAACTAGTTTATGGTATTAACAAGGAAATTTAGACTTGAACAACACTACTGCAAAGTAAATAAAACAAGCTGATTTAAAAAATAAAATGTAAATACAAGGTTAATAAAACCAGAAATATTTTTGTATAAAACAAACATGAACTATGTCTTAATCAGCTGGCAGCAAACGGCATAAGTTAAATCCGTAAAAATTCACAGCTCGCAGGGATTGTCCGGACGTGGTTGCTGAGATCTTGATACTTCTGCTGTTGTGGGGCTGGTTCCTGCCCTCCAATCAGCTGCTCAGTTTCATCAGTTTCGAAACGAAAGAGGTTGGGCACCTGAGCTGCAATGGTGAATGGAAAACTGTGGTGGAACCTGTGGCCCTCTGGAGCCACATCTTCTGGGCCCATCTTCGTTGTTTGTGGCGTGCTCATGGGCATTCCGGAAGTGATCACATACCGGATCAGAACTGTCTACACACCATTTCTTTACCGTGGGATAAAACATTTTTAATTGGTGACCAAATAATTTGGTATCCAAATAATAATTGGATCAACACAAGGACTAGAATTAAAAAATAAGGAATCGTTTGGGAGCTCTCGGCGGTCATTGTTAATCTGCAGAGCATTCTGATTGGCAGGTTCTGGCCAAATTTGCACGGTTATGCATATTACTATGGCCAGATTGTATGTTTGAATTCACTTTTGGGAGGAATTGAAACAACCAAACATGAAACATTTGGTTTTTCAAAAGAAAAAAAGATGGCTACAATGGTAACTGTAAGAGAGACCATTATGTCATACACATTTACTGTGTAATGCGTCATACACATTTACTGTGTAATGTGTCATACACATTTACTGTGTAATGTGTCATACACATTTACTGTGTAATGTGCAAACGTGTATAACATAAGCCTGCTTATCAATTAAAGTTAATATATTTACCTAGTGTTCTGCGATTGCACACAGTAGAAAGCTGGCATATTTGTACTGTATTGTCTATGGTTAATTGTGGCAGGTGATTAATTGTTCATGATGAGAAGCCAGTGAAGAGAAGTCTGTGATTAATTGACTCCGATAATGAATGGGGGGGGGGGGGGGGGTAATTTAAAAATGTTTAT
>JAOVYW010001652.1:0-15991 GCA_025775045.1 Hiodon tergisus | reverse complement strand
AATACACAGTGGTATAAAGTAACGTTGTGACTTACCTGGTCTCATTCCGAAAAAGCCTGACAATAGGTGCCACAGTAGCTTCGACGAAATTAAACGATACCTGGGAATAAAGTTTGACGGCTCAGTAATGAGCTGACTGCTTCGCCTCCTCCGAAAAGACTGACTGGCTGTCCGCTCCGCAAGTTTTGATTCTTTCAAAAAATAGTATAAAACAGCTAAAGACTTCTGACCCAGGTACATATCTTCGAAATCTTAAAAGTAAGACTTCAAAGCCACTTATATGCTCATAATTCCATTTCGCTTCGTCTTTACCATGGATTCTCGTTCATTTTTCAGGAAAAGAAAAACTCATCAAAAAATTTTGCTATATTTTTCTGCAACCCGTAATCTAGTGTGGCTCCTGGTTGGTAGCTGTTGCGGCCTATCCTGACGGTGTTTGCTGGTTGGTCAGAGGTTCTTGCAACTGGAAAAGGATGTTGCAAAGACATCCTATCAAAAAAGACCTGCGACTCTTTGTGTACAGGGGCTGAGAGCACAATGATTAGCACCAAGACACAAATGTAACATACGATTTGGATACGGGACAACCCGTATTTTACAGAAAACATAGAACTAAACTATGAGTGCATCCTTTTTATAAACTAGACTACTTATTTAGTCATCAACAGTGCTGTTCTTTATTGCTAGAAAAATACGTTGCTTTCACTGCTTATGTTACAGACTAGAAATAAGGTCGCGAGAATAAATTTTAAGAATCAAATCTGAGGCAAAAAATTCGTTTTTTGCATAACAGAGTCTTTGTTGTAGAACACCATAATCGTAGTGTGGTCGTCTGGGTAACGGGCTCCGACTAGCTGTCAGTGGGTAAGTTGCAACACCAAGGCCAAAAACGTAGGTAAACTTTGAGAAAAAGGTTCACGTATGTATTTAAGGTACAAATACAAATACAAATATTACGACTTCATCAAAAAGGCATTATCTATAGGACAAATATTTACCTTTGACACATGCTTTTAAAATGAGTACTTTGCATGAATTGAACAGCAAGAACGTGTCTTATGTCTTAATGTCTTAAGGAAACGTGCTATACATTTGATAACCTTTTTTCATTGGAACTCTTGACGTGTTAAAGCAGCCATCCCAGCAGAAGTGCCGAAAAACAAATGGCATTAAATTCCAAACAATAGATTAAACTTATTATACTCATTGAACTTGAGTAGTGTGATGTTTGGAACACAAATAAATACGCGAGAATAAAGACACCGGCAAACGTGTGGATAATTAAAAGCGCAGTTTTTGCACCAATAATACATTATTTTTTGCGATAAAATGTGCGAAACGAGATGCTCATGCACTTGCGTGCGCAATAACCCTAAATGAGTTTAAATGTAAGATACCCTTACAACTCAAGTATCTCCCCAAGGTTACTCCTGAATGTCTACGCACTACTTTATTCACTATAGTGTTCATGAAAGGCACCGAAATTAGACGACGGGTTGTATGAATCCCTGGATCAGCGTAGCCGAGGTGACTGAGCATGGAGGAGAATGACGCCCCCGTGCACGGTTCGGGAATGATCGGAGAGACTCGGCCATTTGCTCGTTAATACGCCCCCGGCTCAGAAAAACAACCCCCGGAAATAATAACTGAATAATAACAGACAGACACACAGATAGATAACAACAAAATAACAATCGAAAAATAACCAACTAAATGAAACCGCTTCGCTCTCTTTCTCACTTTTTGCTGGTTTCCCCATTCTCTCAGCCAAAGTCTCGCCTGCTTCCTAAGAAGCTACTGAGCGACAACACGCTGTTAAAACAGGTTGGCAATTATCTAGATCCTCAGCAGGTCCCAGTGTGTGTTTCCTATCTCCTCCCGCCCTTGTCAGCTAGACGGACGCCAGCCACAGATGTTTTTAAAAAGTTAGCTGGGTCCTAAGAACACCGTGGTAATTGTCAATGTTGTCGTGAAGAGTATGTGGTTCTTCGTTGCCATTTTCTTCATTTCAACCTCGATTATAAGTTAGTATTGTATTTATTTTTATATACTCGTTTTGCCAGTATAATAAACATAAGTAAAATTATTATTTATAATAAAAACAATAAAATGAATACTGTCACTTAGAGCCCCGAGTAGAATCCAATTAAAACATCTAATTAAATAAAGAGGAATATTATAAATATTAACTTGATAAATAAGAATATAATTACAATATTATCTTGAGAAAGCCTTGCCTAATGAAACTTGTAGTGCCGCTCTCTTTCAGTGGAGGGAGATAGATTACCTGGCATTTTCACTCTCAGAATCACTGGTTACCGACGATTTGCAATGAGAGGGTCGCACAAGTGGTTAAGACATTTAAATTATTGGGCGAAAAAGGTAATTTATTTTAAGGTAATTTATTTTACAGTCATTATATGGACTGTTTTAAAAATAAAACTACATAACCAACTCTTGTTGATTCAGGAAATGAGAATGTTGATGCAGCAATGAAGAAGTAGATTGCAGTCACTGGAGATTTGACAAAATCTAAGATAGTGACAAACGGCACATTTGCTCACCCAGGACAATCATCCAACCGCTGCACTGCACACTGAACTAGACTGCTCCCTGATGTCCTTTTCTCTGTTCTCACTACAACACTTAATTCACTCAAATCTCTTCTAATGTCTGCATCAATTTATCTGTCAAATATTTAAAAAAAAATCTTGAAACACATCCAGGGTGACAATTTCCTGCTCTGTTCTACTGGAATAGAAAGAGCGAATTACTGATTTACTTGCAGCAGGAGACACACACACACGTTGTCCACGTAGATGACAGTTGATTAACACCTTAGACATTTCCTCTGTGTGTAATGCTGGAGAACATAAAGATCAAGTAAATGAAATCTGTATGAACAGACAGCGCTCCTGTAATTTCCAGCTGCTGGTGAAACAAGCTTTAGAGCATGTTACCCATTAGGGTGGGTAAGGTTTTTTGCGCAGTGCACCATATGTATCTGGCTTTCAGCTCTCATTATATTTCCCTTACAGCGTGCTGTCTAGCTTCACCCATTAGTAGATTTAATTGCTATTAGAATCCAGCTGACAGTTTGACATCACGGCTGGGCGAACCACTTCGTTTCCATGACGGCCGACAAAGTAGACAAGGTGAGAGCAAACATACTTATGTCATACTGTAAAATATTTTAGAGCAGTGGCCTCACCGTAGTTCACACATGACCCAGACACAACATGGCAGCTGTGCCGGGTTCAGTGCACCAAAAAACGGGGTAATCTGTGGCCATCACCCAGTTGGTGGTGGCGGACACCATGTGCTGCTTGTTTTTTTTTACGGTTAAATTTTTTGTTCTAATCGTAGGTTGAAATCAGATAATCTACAATTAGAGCCCCATTGTTCACAACTTGAAGATCATTATCTACTGTTCTCCGGGAGCAGTGAGGGAGCCAGGTGCTGGTCTGTTATAATACAGATAATACAGATAACAGGCTCACAGGGGCCCTTTGTGTTAAGGCTGATTTTTACTGAGGCCGTGTGTAATGTTAATGTGACATTGTGTACACCACTGATAACGTGCCCCGGAGCACTCCTCACTGAGACACAATTACATTAAATTTCTGCAAGGTGCAATTGTATGTGCATTTATTAACAACAGCCTGAGAGGGAGTAGGTGCCTGAAACAGATGTATGGAGTAAGTGTCAAATGTTACATCAATTACATTTTGAAAATGAATATCCTTTCATAAAACAGTGCCAAAGTTCATCTATGGGAAACATTAATTTGTACTTTTTCATAACCACTTATCCAATTCTGGTGTTGCAGGGTTCCAGAGCCTGCCCCGGCAGCTCAGGTTATTTTATGACGGGAAACCATTCAATCATAAGGTTGGACACAAACCAACAGACACAGGTTAAACACAGAAAAAAAACCACTCAAACACAGGGATAACTTCCAAACTCCAAACAGACAGTGACCTGAGCCCTATTCCAACCCACGACCCTGGCACTATGAAACACCAACACTAACCCCTGAGCCTCTATGCCACCCCATGTGGTACAAATAATGCTGAAACACATTTTTGAGACCCACTGTCTCAGAGCTTGGACTAGTGTTTTGATTCCAAACTTGCGGTCTGCCCAGATACGAGGGAGGTGGCATTGTGAGAGCGACTGGGTGGTCCATAGCTCCTCCCAGTTAATGGAATGGCTTCAAGAGTCAGTCCGGGTTCCATCTCTCACAGGATGTGCAGGAAGCTTCTCCCCAGCACTCTTTAGATCAGACTTCAGGCTGCCTCAGACCGGTCCACCACGCACTAGTCACAGGGATGTTTGCGGTTCTGAGAGGAGTCACGGTAACTACTTCACTGGTCCGGGCAAAGGCACTTCTCCAGGACCAGAGGTCCAGTATCTACAGCAAGCCACCCAAAGAAAAGATTGGAGCTGGGGTGAGTAACAACAACTCCCTGCAGGACCTGGGGTCTCTGGACAAACATTTGGTATCTCTTTTTTATATTTTGATTTTCCTACCATTTTTCCCAAGGACCCAATGTTGTTTTGGCAACATATCCTAATCTGTTAGTCAGTAAAGAGGGTGTATGCATGTTATTTGAAATATTCAGTTTTTACTGAATTGTCAACAATAACAATTCACCCCAGATCATTTTAAAGAATTCATTTATATTTATTTTTTAAAATATCAATGATCATTTATGATATATCGTTAGCATTAGCTAGACGTTTGGTTGAGCTCATTTAAACATAAATAAAAAGGATGTCACATTATAGTAGAAAATCCTTACAAAAGAGAAAAACCTGAAACCCCTTGTGCTTGTACTGTTGTTCATTCTGCTAAATGAAAATAAAGAGTTTCTGTGGTTCAAAGAAACGGCATGATCCAGTATGATCTATCAAAATACTTGTAAATGCCCCAAAAATGAGTGGTAGAAGATACATTTTATGGGTTTTTAGCCTGAGTTTAGCTTGACACAGCAGTGACATGGTAGCACCAATCAGTGAAAGCGGAAGGGCTGTGCAGAAGAACTTTAACAGGATTTTAAACAAGCTGCTGGCGGCTGCATGCAAGCTCCCCCTCACATCTGCCTCTAGTTCCTGACCTGGACTGGAAAACGTCGAAAGGATAATGTGTAACACTGCTTCATAAAGGACAGGGTAAATCAGAAACATGTCACAAGTTTCATACGAGTTCATGTTAAATATGTATTTCCACCCTTTTAACTACATTTTTGTGCATGTGTGAAAATGAGTAAAACTTCTGGTCAAGAGTAAAGTGGTTTACTAACATAACTCCTATTCCATAATTCACTTGAATAATGGCTGTCCAAGGGCTCCTGTGTGCCTGTTTTTGTATTAACAAGTAATTTATCTGTAACATTAGTGAAACAACTGCAACGATAAAACAATAAAATAAAATAAAAGGTGAAAGGTTAATTAAACTGTCTATTCACATTTAGCTCCTTGCTTTCTTTTTCTCCTTAGCAAAGTTTCTTCATAATGTCAGTATTTGCCGTCGCTTTACTGGTCCCGGCTGGCTGGATCATGCATCACCTTCCAGAATACCGCCAGAGGCCCCGCCCACCACCCAAATGACACCCTGACCCACCATGCGACTTCCAGCTTTGCAACTTACAGAACGACTCTTCTGAAAGCATTATCTGCCATACTTATGATGTATTTCAAAAGTGATTAATTTTAGTTTGACAGCTACTATAAATCAAGTGTTTGACAAATGTGTAATGCAATGTGATATTCCCGTATGGCTCCGTTTACAATAAAAACTCTCTCGCTATCTGGTCAATAAATGCATGTTGAATATTGGTCTGGTAAATTAATCTTTTCTAAAGGGGAGATGCATTTTGTTCCAATGTACATGGAATGAACAAAGCCATATGCATATTTATTGAGTCCCATAATTTGTATTTTAAAAAAGAGCAAACCAAAAAAAAAAACCAAACAAGCGTTTAAATGCAAGAATAAAGATCTCGTAAACCTGCTCGCACACAGCTCTTCATTACTCTTTTCAAGTGGTATGTGTTAAATTGCCTAATTTGAGGAAAATGCCCTGAATCAGATGCACAAGATAATTGGGCCACATCAATAACAGCTTCTTGAACTGTTGCTGTCTCCCAGTGTCCAAAGCGGAAGCTCTGGAAGGTGCATTGTTTAGACCCAGAGAGTGCTGGCACCTGCTGGCTTGGGTCACATCTGTTCTCCAGGGACACAAAGAGGAAAGAGGAAGTTGTTTCTTCGTCTGTTGCAGATGGGAACTGTGGATCTTGGCTGTATCCACCATGAAACAGGGTCACCGTTTTTGCACCCCCAACCCCCCCCCCGCTTCATTACTAAAACATTTGTTTATTTTTAGACATTTTTTTATAATTTGAGAATGTCAATTATTTCCTAGAACTGGATGTTCTCCCCTCCATAAAGTAAACATTTGCTATGGAAGGGAAAGCACAGGAACTAGTCAATCACCGCACCCTTCTTCCTATTGGACAGAATAATGACAGTGACAGGAAAAATCGATTCCAAAAATTATGTTTCCAAATGTTCAGTTCTACGTTCATTTGTAAAACGCAAAATCATTCAACACCAACTAAAAGCGTTAAAGGTTATTTTTTAAACCATGAAATGCAATAAATTTTGGCAGCCTGTACGTCATCCCTAATGGAGAATATAACTGCAACTGCCAGTCATGTTTTCAGAAAGAAAAATGTAAAACATTTTTCGCAGCCAGTGTCACTGTCAGCATAAAAAATGACTTCAGCCTTTAACATATTTTGAGACACTAGATATGATTTATGTAATGTCGGGTTAGGATGCAAAGATGAGCCTGGCTTTACGAGATACGAGACAATGCATTGCCTGTCAATGCAATTGGATAGGTCCAAATTGTTCGAAAGCTGTGTTCTTTTCAAACAAGATTTCATATTTCATTTTTCCTAGCTATTATTAGTTAATTTGTCGCTTTGTTACAATGTTACAAAATCACATTATGAGGGGAATATGTGTTCACTCTTTTCCCCTCTATGCCATAAATGGTAAAGGCGTCAGAGCAGAGTAGCAGAGTAGCCGTTCGTTCATAGTAGGTTTCAAAATATCGATTTAAAGCAGGAACGGCTTGCCGGAAAGACACACATTCTGTTTTATTATACTGAACAGGAAGACAACTGTGATACGTGGGCCTGGGCAGTCCTCATGTTATTGTGTTTAACTGAAGCATGCGACCCTGGGAACATGATGAGTAGAGCAGAACTGAACAGTTGTTTATCATTACAGAAGCAAGATTACTAAACAATTATGACTACTAAGGGATACAAACTTTTCTCTCTTCTTCCCATTAATGTTTTGTGAAGAGAACACTTCTTTAAAATGTTGGATTAGAAAAAAAATAATACCAACTGTTTTACCATAATACAAACATTTGCACATAAATACGTTTCTTTCAGGGGACATGAGACTTAAATTAAAGCTGTGGTGCTGAGACTTAATCGGCTGTTTCAGGTTAACCCATCTAGTTCCAGTAAAATCATCTGGGGACATTTATAATTCATGTCTTCGCATTGCATTGACGGTTGATAATAGTGTGGAACAATTAAACCCATTTTCCTGACAGAAAGCTTATATTATGCTATCAAATTGTGTTGAGGGCTTTAGTTGTTTAGGTTTATTAGGACATATTTGTTCTTTTTGTTCCCAGAGCGCCACGTCAGCCAGAGGAGATGGAGAGTCTGCCAACCTGCTGTTGGAAGGAGATGCAGCTGCAGCCTTCGGAAGTGGAGCTAACCAAGTGAATTCCTCTTGGGCTGTCACCCATATCATTGCCCAATGATGCGTGATTGGGCGCAGTCCCACTGGACCACGATAGTACCTTTCTGTGTGTGTTTTTTTTTTTTAAATGAGTGTGCTGCCCAGCCGGTATTACGTATGAGGGAACCAGGGGTCCATCAGCACTGCCCGACTAAGAGGACCGGCAATGTAGCAGCCAACCTCGTCAAGTCCATTTAGCTAATATTTGTTATCATTTGATTTAGCTAGTTAAGGAGCAATGCTAACTGATCTCACGACCACACCCAGAACAGGAAGCATAGTGAAGTTTCCAGCATGTCAAAGAGGTTCAGTTGCATGACCTTGAATTCTGTCGACCGTATATAATTCAAACAGGTGCCTCTGAGATCGCAAGGAACATCCCATCCTGGATCAGGAGGGAGCTGAGAATTTCCCTTGGAAGCAGGCTTACGCCATTAAGCTTGCGCTTTGTTCGCTTTGACGTTGCTAGGCCTTAAAAATCTAAAGTTAATCTAAAGTTCTCACCCTCCATGCCTCCTGGGAGAGGGGTCCTGTGGGTTCTGTGGAAGCTGGACAAGGGAACAACCTGCCCCCCTCCAGGGTGGGGGAGTCTAAAGCGCCGCTGGGTGACAGGGGGCTTGTTTGTGTTTCCATTCCAGAGGCAGGACTGAGCCTTCAGATAGAAAATGGCATTGATTATTATTTCAACTTGTGTGGCTGTGGTGTGGATAGTCTGACAATCTATTTTATACACAGACAATGGCAAGCATCATCATACTTCATAATGGACAAAATCAACTTGAAATTGACAAATGGCAAGATGTGAATATCATCACTGTTTACCTGGTTTGTTAAATATAAAAAAAAACGTTATCAATATTTCCTAAATGGGAACAGAGTTGTATTTGGTGCTATATTCTCATGCTATGAGACATACTGAATTCAATATGTGCCAAATTAATAAAATGGTATTAACAGCTATAGACCCATAATGTGAGACTGTATGATCAGAGTGATGGCTCTTGGGAAAATATTTTGTATAATGCAGCACATATTTACTGTGTTTATTGTCATACATTTACAAAAAACTGTAACTACTTGTCTGATAATTTACGTTGTCTTGTGACACAAAGACTATCTGACAGCTTTGTGAATGTGGTAATTGTTCAGAGTCCCTTGTGTTTCTGAAATAATCTTTACTCTGAGAAGATAAAGATGAACAGTTGACCTAAAAAGGCGCCTCTAAATCCCCCCCCCCCCAGTACCTGAGTGCCTCTGAAGCGGCATTCTGTCAGTGTAAATTAAAAGGCGCTACATTGCGTCCTGTCTAGAAGCAGTGGGAAATACAACAACTTTGGAGTTTAACTTGCAACAGAACACATCAACATCTGCCCCAAACTCCCCCCGATAAGGCATATGTGGTTTTATATAGTATGTTCCTGATGGGAGTGTAAACTTTGCAAATCAGTTTGCAGGGTGTAGACCGGCCAACACCTCAGCTACGGTTGAGCATCCACTTGGGGTGGAAAATCACCAGAGGTCAACTGACAGAAGCCCCAGCTGTTTCCTTCAGCACGTGAGACATTGTTTCCCGCACTTCTGTTTGTGTTTAAAGATGAAATGCCACCTTAAACGGCTGATGTGAAACGTCTGTGAAAATGTTTATTTTCTTAATTAAGGCAGCTCTGTGACAGCTTTATATGGTGGATCAGGAATGTAAAGATAGAGGCAGACCTAGTGTGAGGCTATGCTGGTAACGTATCCCACTTTAGTGTCCTAGGCTGAAAGCCTTTCATCTGAGATTTGCGAGTACAGTAACATCATCGTAAATATCTATAATTGTGTCAGCTCCTCATCCACCCTCCAGCCTGCCCTGTTCCACGTACTCTGTGCATGTCAGCCCCCCCGCCCCCGTAGACTCCCAATCCACCCTATGAAGGTATAGTATCAGTGGGCTGAGTGCATATAGGCAATGAGGGAAGAAGAGCCGTTCTTGTGCTGTGGTGGAGCAGTGAGAAACCTTCGCCTTTCCCACGCTGCACACTTCCACCGTTTATTTAGGCAGTTTATGAGATTTCAACCTTGGACCCATTGGGTGACAAAAGCTGATGTTTCTGAAAGGATGCCAAAAGCAACTGTGAAATATTTTAGAGGTTTTTTTCCCCCAGTGACATTATTGCTGTTTATTTGATTTCATTCGTTAGTGGGATTCAGAAGGAAATTCAGTGCTCATCTTGTATACACTCTACATGGCTAAGTATATGTGGACACCCGTTTAAATTAGTAGATTCGACAAACATTGGCTGTAGAATGGCCCATACTGGAGATCTTAGTGACTTTCAACGTGACAACGTCAAACTTCTGCCTTTATATTCCTGCCTCATTCAGCTGTAAGTGCCCACAGACTGAGACCACCGATGCGTGTATTATGTGAAAATCAACGCTCACTACCTAGTTCCAAACTGGCCCCGGAAGCAACTTCAGCACTAGTCAGGAGCATCATGAAATAGGTTTCCATAGCCAAGCCTAAAGTCACCGTAAGTCAGTGGTTCCCAAACTTTTTCTGCAGGTCCCCCCTTTTGTAGATAAGAATATTTTCAAGACTAAAAATATAACCTGAACCATTGCTCTTCAGAACTGTTCCTCCTCTGCCGTGTCCGCAGGTGGTGTTGCACTGAAGGAGTCTCGGATCATCCTGCACTGGGAAATATGTCTTTCGTGCATGGGATCATTGTGTTCTGAACCTGTCTGTGTGGCGTCCTTCCAGTGTTCGCCTGGTTTCTTCTGGAGGTTTTGGTTTCCTCTCACCGTCCAAGGACTTGCCAGTTTGGTGGATTGGTGTCTGGTAGCCCAGTGTGAGGGTTGTTGTTATGCCCCCTGCCCTGTAACAGACTGGTGTCCTGTTCTTACTCCCTATGTCTGGGTTAGCCTCTGGCTACAATAAGCGGTTCTACAAAATAGAGGGCGGAACAATGTAACAACTTTCTCCATCCTTCCTCCATCCCAGTGGTTGGACAGTCAATTCATCAACCCAAAAAATTCATCTAGTGCAGAGAAAAGAGAAGAATTGCATTGCTGGTTATGAGTGTGCATTTTTATGTTGCTGAGCACAACTTGGGAATCCCTGTCTGACTGATAAGGCACAGACTGGAGCCAAAGAAATAATAGGGATTTCACTTAGTGTTTAAAATTATTACGATCTAAATTCTGGGTTTGAGTCTGTTTAAATCTATCCAATGATCCCTTAACATATTGGAATAATTATGACAAGTTGCAAAAGAAGGCACTGGCAAAGCTTTGTACTGTGGTGAACTGTGGATAGAGTGCTGGATGGGAGGGCATCATTTCTCCCCCTACTGGATGCTTGTGTATTGATATCACACACCTGAGGAGTATTAGCAATTGAGAGCTCTATTGAAAGACTTCACCCAGTAATGCTAAGTGTGGAGTAGTAGTGGAGACAGGTGATGGTGTTCGGAACTTTGTATAAGTAGAGTATAAGAAGTGAGCCCATTGAGATTGTATGGTTTGATATTAAGAGGTGATGTGTGTGTGTGTGTGTGTGTGTGTGTGTGTGTGTGTGTGTGTGTGTGAATGTCAGTGTGTTTGTGTTGTCCTCATGCGAGTAGAAAGTGTCACTCTGAAAGCCGAACAAAAGGCCAAGCTGCCTGCCCAACCCCAGCTCCTGGGAGACAGATGAGATGTGTGCCACACCTTTCACCAGAAACCTGCTTCTATTATGACACAAGTGATAGATCAAAGTATTAAGGGCATGTGATTTAATGATCAAAATAAAAAATGAGTAATCAATATTTTATAATATTAAGTATTAACAGTGTAGGTTCCTCTTTATAATAAGCTAATAAAATGTTACTATTTTTGTCAAGATCTGACAGACAGGTTCCATACACGTTCTGACAGTAAAGTCTTGTATTTGACCAGTAGGTGGAGCTTTTAGACAAGAAAACTTCTCTAAACTGTGGCGGTAGAATAATCTCCCTCTTCTGATGAATTAAGAAAAATAGACAATAGGTTATAACTTTCAGGGAATGTAGAGCCTAACTGACACCTTCTCACTGTGCAAAATCTTAGACAGAAACATTGTGGCACCTCAGGGGATACATACATTGTGCTACAACTCAGATAGAAACATTGTGGCACCTCTTGTATAATTTTATAATTATACAAAATTTATATATCGACCAGACAATAAAATAAAAAAATTAATAACATCAGAGAACCGAACAGACAAATTTTAAATGATGGTCATGCTATTTCAATCAGAGTTCACATTGATAAACTGATATTTTATCCTTATTTTTCTCTTTAAAATAAATTGCACTTTCTCTGCACAGTTTTTCTGAGCAGCAGATTGGGGGGGACTGGGGGTGGTCATGAATCTAACCTGCCTACTCTCTCACTCCACTGCTCTCTACATTATCAGGAGAGAAACTGAAACTGGACGATACAGCCTTTGCGTTAGGTAATCTGCTAGAAAGCTCTGAAGGCCCAGGAATATGGAGAGAAATGAAGGGACACCCCTTATCCATCACCCAGTCGCAGCGGCTCATTGCGACAGGGGATTGATTTGGCCAGAGCAGAAGCCTGACAAGGGTTTAGTGAAAGAGAGTCATGGCTGCCACGGCTCCTCTATCTCCTAAACAAATGGTGGCTGATGACGCAATGTAGAAACATGAGTGGGAGGCGGACCTCTCAGCATCAACATCATGAAAACATGAACACTTTGGAAACATAAAAACCTCAGATGGCCCTGCATATGTGAAGTCCCCACGTCTGCCTGACAAAAACTGCCAGTGCAGAGAGGGCTGGGTCTGCTACCCAAATCGTTCTTAACATGACAGCGGAATGCTTCAATACTGAAAAATTCCTTCAGTGCGTTTTTCATCCTTGAACATCTGTGAATATAGTATGAGCAGTAATATATGTGAAAGATAAATGCTTTCCAGTTTTTACAGTTTCTGCCTCAAAAATATGATCAAAGACCATGGAAAACCGGGGAGACAATAGAAAACCGGGGAGTTCCCAGACAAGAGCGTGTGCACAGCTGTTAGATGGAGGAAGTCAGGCGATTTCCTTTGCCCGGACTGGATCTAGTTTAAGTTTCAGTTATTTGTGGTCAAATAATCCTGGTCACAGGCTCAGCTCCATCATGGTCCATAGATGGCTGCTTCAGCTCTAACTGCCACCTGATGCTCGAGAAGCTCTTTGTTCCTTCGACGCAGCAGAGCTTGCGAAGTGTTTCACACAAAGACCTCTGTTTTAATGATGAAACGTCAGTTCATTTGCCCATTTAAACAGACAGACAAAGCACCAAGCTTTGTAATGCTAATGATTTATTAAAGTGATAGCACACACTCTCAAATGTAAATGGAAATGCCTTGATTTTTTTATGAACTCTGAAAGCTGAAGAGGCGGAACAAAAAGTGTAAATTTTTAAGCCATCTAAATGCAAATTTAGATCAGACAACTCCTGTTCGTAGCTTTGAGCAATGACAATAATTAAAGTTTTTGATTCTGCTACCTTTGGTTGGTTGTCCCGTCTGGTCATTCTCATATGAATTACTGCGTAACATTCTCAAACATCGAGGCCTGGTTTGATCTTCACCTTGATCTTTTATCATCAAACACCTCATAGGAAATTCAGCTTTTTTAAAACTTTTTTTGCAATGACGGATTTTATGTTGAATCATAATCTCCTCTGTTTTCAGTTAACGACTGAAAACTTGTGGATTTGACTTAAAGGCCTAGCATATGAAGGCTTGTGGAAGACAATGCCCTTTAAAGAGGAAAATGTAATTTGTATAAGGAACAGGAGTAATGGCCTTGTCACAAACGACTCTTGACCCAGCTGTACCCGGAGTGACGCACACAAATCAAAGGAAAAAAACTAAATAAAGAGAGGAGCACAAATCAAAGGACAAAAACAAATTAAACTGAGGTGCACCAATCAAAGGACAAAAACAAATTAAACTGGGGTTGCACATGTCAAAGGACAAAAACAGATACACCAAAACGCAGTGGAACACACTGTGTCCCATGGCGCCTGCTTACAACTCTACATGGTTAACAGTTTATCATTCAAGCACATCCTGTTTCTCAGGGGTCGCCCCCCCCCCCCACACACACAATTAAAAAAAATTTGGCATTAACACACTCCTCTTGCATGTTACAAATACATTTTACCATAGCTAGCAACCAAGGTAGCCAATGCTTCAACGAAAATAAACAAACCACTGAACATCATGTTGACTGTTAAGTACAGGAAGTGTACAGGAAGTGGTGGCCAACTCTCACAGCATTAGGCCATTTCAAGGTGCATTTTAAAAGTTTGAACGGCTTTGTGTAACCACATCAGCGATTAAATAAGCTTTCCTGAGAAATCTGAGAAAAATAGGGTCATGACTAACTTTTTTGTTTGTTTTGTGCAGTCTGCCAAAAAGTGGATTGATCACAAATACCAGTTCTGGCCCCAGCTGAGAATGAACACATTTATGTTTGCCAGAAAGGGCTCCATTCAGTTTACATTCAAGTAATCTCCAATGCTAAAATGTCAGTGTTGGATGCTGTCATCCAATACCCTGGGATTATTCATGATAGCTATTTGGGACACTTTGGCAGTGGATAGATTGGGGGTCAGTGGCTTCAGGGAGACAGTGGGTAAATAAAAATTCTTAATAATAATAATGTCTGTTTATGTATACATATATTGCTCTAAATGATACTGTATGAAACTTGCCTAAAATATACAGAGGCTTAACCTTTTCTCATCTCTCCAATTTCCTCTATTTTAGCTATAGTTTATATATTGCTTGTTATAGTCTGTTCAATTTACAGTATAAATTCAAGTTCACAGTATAAATTACAAAATTGTTATGAATAGAAAATATATATTGACTACAAAATAATTACAATTTGTATTTTCTTTGACAGCTGTGCTACACCCTTCTAACAGAGCAGACGGGCTGTAGTATGTGGCACACAAACCATGGAGATGTTTGGTATCTGTTCAGACACATTGACAAATACAGTCTTTATTACACACCCGGATCATTGTGTTATGCTTGCTTCTGCGTGGCTAAAGATGTACCCTTGCCTGCTGCCAATGTGACAGAAAACAATGACGAGGACGATGGCAGCACTGTGCAATGACAAGATGTCACGGCAACAGGACTTACAGCGGGAGGAGAACCCCCTCTAACAACAATCCTGCAAAAACCAGGAAATGTCAATATTTAACTTCCTTTGCATTTACTTTTCATGTATTTCTGCAGTACATGCAGCGCAGAGCCATGTTGCATTGCCTTAATTCTCTTTAAAAAGAGAACTCTTATCCTTTGCCTTTTTCTATCTCCCTTTGGAGGTGGAGGGGGCAGAAAGGGTTGTATGCCCTGCTGTGTAAACAGGGCACAATTAATGTATTTCTGTACACATTCAGGAGGCAAATTGTAGTGCAAGGGTTCTGGGCTGACTAAACCCATCATTATTCAGGACGGAAGCCGCTCATTAACCCTTAACTGGCTGTGCCTCATGTTGAGAATCCCTATGCAAAATACACTAATCATTTCAGCTTGACTGAGAAGGGAGGAAAAACACAAATGTGAAAACATTTCTGTTGTCTGTCTTTTTCTATCAAATAAAATGAGCAAATACTGTGAGATTTGTGCCAATAAATCTAAGAAAATCATTTGGAATGGAACGTGAAAGTATTTGTGTTTCAAACAGAAATAATAATCAAAGCAAAACAGAAGCATTGAGTATCAACCAAAAAAAGTTGAAAGCAAATTTCTTTGAAATGTGAGCAGAACTTAATTTAAGTTTCAAAAAACACTTATCTTTTTGCTTATAGTTTTATAGTTTTCCTATCTTTGGTCAGGTTATCCTGCCAGTCTTAGAGGGGTTTTTTCTGCTCTGGAGATTTTAACACTTTCACCTTGTGGGGTTTACAGGGGAGGGGTATTTGATATGTCGCCATTGGTCAAAATGGTCCTTGGGTAGACGGTGAATTTAAAGATTTTTTTGATTTCAGAAGGCGGATGAGGATTCACATCACACAATTTCAGTTCATGCTTCAGATCAACATGGACATACAGTGCCTTGCAAAAGTATTCACCCCCCTTGGCTTTTTACCTATTTTGTTACATTACAGACTTTAGTTCAA